>JAQFXP010000915.1:0-23213 GCA_034693685.1 Belba bartosi
CGACAGCGCTATCACCGACAACAGCAACAGCGAAGTCGACGTCGAAACACGTGACGCCTCCCATCCGACCGTCACAATATATTAGAAAATTTAAGACATTGATTCACTACAAATGAGAAGTAGAATTTAAAAAATCTTTATTATCCTTACATCTTATAATGTTTGTTACGTCATTTTCTTTTTAAAAATCACATATGGTTTTTAAACTTTTAATTATCTGAACATTGACATTGATTTATCTTTATTTTAATTTGTATTTTGAAAATTAACATAAACAATTATTTTTAAAAGTAAAACTATATATAAATTTTTTTATTTGTGTTTTTTAATTATATATTTTCATCAAAATATATGTTAATCAAATGTAAAAAATCAATTTAAAATTAAATTAACTTTTGTGTCAGACTTTCCAAAATAACAATTTAATTTTAACTGATATATGGTTTTTAATATAATTATATTTATTACAGTTTATTGTTCATTTAATAGTTTAAAAATTTATTTAATTAAATTATATTCAAACCATACATTATATTATTAAATTTAAATTTAAATTTAAAAAATTATTTTAAAAATTGATTAAACTAAAAAAATATTTAAATATAAATTTACAAAACTTTACAATTTGACGGTTGAATAGATAACAATTAAATAAACCGAACAATGTCTATTTTAAAATTGTTTTCATTAAAAAAATAATTTTGATACAACTTGTAATAAATTAATGTTAATAATGTTACTAAAATAGTTATACGTAAACTATTTGCTATCATTACAATAACTCAATGTAATTATCTGAAAAAAATGATAAAATTTAAATTTTACATTTAAAATATTTTTTAAATTTATTGTTTGAGCAATTTGACTAAATTTATTTTAAGTAATTAAAACTGTTAGAAATTATAACAGTAGATTGACCATTAAATTTATTTTTGATTCAATTATAAAATCCAATTTA
The DNA here is from genome assembly GCA_034693685.1 of Belba bartosi. NCBI lineage: Eukaryota > Metazoa > Arthropoda > Arachnida > Sarcoptiformes > Damaeidae > Belba > Belba bartosi. Next base: position 959 of record JAQFXP010000915.1, read on the forward strand.
AAAATAAATAAAAATAAATTTAATAGTCAATTTAAATTTAAAATACCGCACGATGCAATTGGTGAAATACACAAAATAAACTTTTATTTAAACATCAATAATTAAAAAAATTATAAATAATTTATTAATTTTTTTTATTTATCAGGTTTTAGATGGTAATTTTTCTCAAGTTTTGAAAAATTTATTAAATAAATTTTAAAAATTACATTATTGTAATTGTAAACAAAAATATAAGACGGCAATTTTATCTGTATTATTGTATAAAGTAATAATAAATTAAAATTAAAAATTAAATGTTTGTAAGAATCCTTAAAAATTTAGTATATAAAAGAATTATAAAAAAATTAACTTATACATTTTATATCTAATTTCAAATTTCAAACTTTTATTTAGTATGAAATATTCACTATATTTTAGTTTAAGAGATGAAAAACATAAAGATATTTAATTTTAAAATTTAATAATAAAATTTAATCAAATTAGCATTAAGTTTAAAATAAGTAATTGTCAATAAAACCAATTATTTTTTTTAACATTTAAAAAAAATTAAACTATTTGTTTTAATTACAAGTTTAAAATAAATCTGTCTATCTATTTTAAATAAATTATAACTTTAACATTTAAATTATACTAGATATTTTATATGTAAAATCAACATTTTTTTAGTGAATAGTAAAATGTTTTGACGATTTTGAATGAATTTGCCAGTATTTGTTAATAAAAATTATTAAAATGGTTTATTTAGTTTGTATTAAATTAAGTTTAAATTTAAAAAATGACATCAAGATAAATGCAGTTATTATTAAAATTCAATGTAATTTATAATTTTAATAAATAAAATTTTATTCGTTATATTTCAAAACATAAATATAATTTTGATTGATATAATTTTATTAATAAATTTATAATTATTACAGTTTATTTATATTTATATTTAAAAAATTTTAATTAATACATTAAAAATTTATAATTAATATTAAATGATTTAATTGAAAATGTATAAATATAATAATTTTTTTTATAAATCCAAGCATATAAATAAAATTGATTAAAGTTTATTTAATAATTTTATATATTATTTTTATAAATGCCAATTTATTTTACACTATATGGCTAAACCTGTTATTGCAGCGCATCTTACATAAGACTCATTCAATCTTTAATAAAAAAAATAATTTATATAAACAATTTTGACTCAAGCTTTAGAGCAATTAATTTATAAATTCTTAATTTTTAACAAGTTGTAAAATAAATTTGGTAAAATATTAAAAATTAGATTACATTGTATAATAAATTTTTTAAAATATAATAACTATTTATATTAATATCAAAATTTTATTTAATTAGTCGAAACAGTTTTAAATCAAAGTAAAATTTCAAATTTAAATAATTTAATCAAATAGATTCACAACAAATATCAATTTCAATTTTATAATATTATATCAATTAGAATATGATTGATAAATTTTCAAATAATTTATCATATGGTAAATTATTTGATTAAAAAATCATTGACTTTTCTCTGTTAAGGCAATTCTAAACTACAAAATTTATTAATATATTATTTTTAAATTACATTTTAATAATTACAGTTTATTAATTAGTAATTTTATAAGATCAATTAGAATTTATCCGGATAAACAACGCACCTAAAATAGAAATACAACTAATTGTAATTTAAGCGACAACTCATTCGCGTCATTTATATTGCTCCAATAAAGCTTGCGCTATTATTGACAGCAGCGAGACGCCTCTCAAAAACTTGTCAGAAATTTTTTTGTTATTTTATTAATGTTAAAGTTATTATATATGCATATTAGATGCAAATTATAAGAAAATTATTAAATTATTGATTAACATCAATTAACCTCAATAGTTTTTTTAAATATTAATTTAGATTTATGAAAATTTACTAGTCACTTTACATAAAACGTTTACAAAAGGGCAACACTACTTTGATTACCCCTAAACTACCCCTATAAACTACCCCTAAACTACCCCTAAACTACCCCTATAAACTACTTCTATAAACTACCCCTAAACTACCCCTAAACTACCCATAAACTACCCCTATAAACTACTCCTATAAACTACCCCTATAAACTACCCTTATAAACTACCCCTATATACTACCCCTAAACTACCCCTAAACTACCCCTATAAACTACCCCTATAAACTACCCCTAAACTACCCCTAAACTACCTATAAACTACCCCTATAAACTACCCCTATAAACTACCCCTATAAACTACCCCTATAAACTACCCCTATATACTACCCCTAAACTACCCCTAAACTACCCCTATAAACTACCCCTATAAACTACCCCTATAAACTAACCCTATATACTACCCCTAAACTACCTATAAATTACTCTTATAAACTACCCCTATTAAACTACTTCTAGCAAAATACTCATAACAAGCTAACTATAAGCATAGCCTATAACATTACAGATTTATAATTACTCTAAAATAACTTATATTAAACTAAACCTAATATTTTATTTTAAATAACTACTTAACAACAATAAAATATGTAAATTAATTAACCATTTTTTGATAAAATTATTTTTAAAAATTATTTGATATTTTTGTCCAATTATATTTAAACAGTCTTTAAGTTGATCAAATATATAATAATATATAATTTTTAAAGTGGTAATAATATACTAATATACAAAATTTATCCATTTAAAAAAATTAAATATAACAATATAATATTATTTTTAATAAAATATTATATTTATTAAAATATTATGCTCAAATAAAATAAAATAATATTTAATATTATCATTTAATTATTATAAAACTAAATATTAAATTACGATATAATTTTAATTTTGATATTAAATATTTTTTTTAAACATTTATATTATTTTAAATTAAACAAATTAAAATTATTAATTATTTGAATTTACATTTTTGAAATTTATATTTTTATTATATTACAATTTTTAAAAGAGGTTTTTTCAATATTTTTTTGTAAAATATATTTTTTATTAAGAAAATGCAAAAAATTTGAGTAAAATAAATAATTATGAAAATAATTATTATTAAAGTATATTTTATTTTAAAAATTCATTATTAAATATATTTCTAAAATTTTTTGCATTTATATAATTTTAAGTTAACATTTTTGCATTTTTAGTTTTATAAAAAAATATTTTTTCCTCTTTTATATTTAAATAAACGTTGTTTAAAATATATAATTGAAATTTTAAAAAATGATTATTTATAATTTTTATATTAATTAATTATTTAATATTAAAACTGATTTTTATTAAATATTATTTTTATTATTATATTAGTTATTTGAATTTGATAAATGTATTTATTTTAAATATGTTATTTAAAAAAATAAAACAAGAATTTTAATAAATTTATTTAAAATTTATTTTATTATAACTTATTTAAAAACTATAATAAATAAATAAAATATAATTATTAAAGATAATTAAATATTATATTTGTTTATTAAAAAGATTGTTTAAGAGTAGTTAAAAAGGGTAGTTTATAGGAGTAGTTTTTAGGGGTAGTTTATAGGGGTAGTTTAGGGGTAGTTTATAAGGGTAGTTTAGGGGTAGTTTATAGGGGTAGTTTAAGTATAGTTTATAGGGGTAGTTTATAGGGGTAGTTTAGGGGTAGTTTATAGGGGGTAGTTTATTAAGGTAGTTTATATTGGTAGTTTAGGGGTAGTTTATAGGAGTAGTTTATAGGGGTAGTTTATAGGGGTAGTTTAGGGGTAGTTTATAGGAATAGTTTAGGGGTAGTTTATAGGGGTAGTTTAGGGGTAGTTTATAGGGGTAGTTTATAAGGGTAGTTTATAGGGGTAGTTTAGGGGTAGTTTATAGGGGTAGTTTAGGGGTAGTTTATAGGGGTAGTTTAGGGGTAGTTTATAAGGGTAGTTTATAGGGGTAGTTTAGGGATAGTTTATAGGGGTAGTTTAGGGGTAGTTTATAGGGGTAGTTTAGGGGTCGTTTAAGGGTAGTTTATAGGGGTAGTTTATAGGGGTAGTTTAGGGGTAGTCAAAGTAGTGTTGCCCTTACAAAATACATAATTCTAAAATTTCTTGTTATAGTTAAGATGTTAATATAAAATATTTATTAAACAAAAAAACAAAATTATTTAAAAATGTTTAAATTTAATATATAAAAATAAATATTATAAACAGTATTTAATAATATAAACAGTAAAAATATATATTATAATTTTAAATTTAGACATTTAAATAGTCAGAAAAATTATGATTTTCATTTAATGATATTTACTGATAGTCATATATATTTATTATAATAATTTCTGTTGTTACAGTTTATAATATATTTTTATTAAGTTTGTTATTTATTTTAAATTTAGATTAAATATTAATAATTCAATTTTAAAACAAATAATTTTTTTCTAAACAATTATTATTAATTTTTAACAAAAATCGGTTAATTTGAAATTTGATTTTTATAATTTCAATAATGTTTAAACTGAAAATTGGAAATAACATTTTAGAATTTATAGTAATATTTGTATTTAGATAATTTTATTATTTTGCTAAAAATATTTCAACTTAAAACTAAAAATACATACATATTTATTTGCATTAATAAAAATTGTTTAATTTTTTACGTGAAATAAATTGAAAAACTGATTAATTAAACTAATATATTTATTCTATTTTGTTTTTATCAAACAAATTATAATATATATTAATATATTTTTATTATTGTATATAATATAAATTGAATATAAACTGTTATTTAGTTATAAAAATTATATATATATTTTAAAACATAAAAGTTTACGTTGTTTGGTTAAATATTCATTAAATTTTTAATATTTTAAATTAATATTATATATGTTCATTTGTATAAAATAGTGAATTTAAACACTTATAAACTTTTAAACATTATAAATTTAATTTTAATGCTTGCATTTAAATATTAAATAAATTTAAATACAGTTAGTTTATTTTTTAATTTTTATATGTTGTTAAGTATTTTATATATTTTTTATAAACAACCAATAATTTACGGATATTTATTTTTTATTATAGTATTTCGCCAGTAAATACTCTAAATTATAATAAAACAACATATTTTTATGATAATATTTAGCGCCAAAGAAGTTTCACAAATTTAAATCGTTATTAATCAAATTATTTGTAAATTTGAACTACCGGAATTCACACTTTTTAAAACTTCTGGCTATAATTGACTAAAGAATAAATAAAATTTAAACCAAGTTATCTGTCCAAACAAAGATAGTGTCAAAAAAAACAATCAACAGAACAGACAAGAAATCTGACGTAAAAGTGAAGACTTAATCAAATCAATAAGTTGTGTGTCTACTGAAATATTTATTTAAACAACATATTCATTAGTTCGCATACGATACTTTTATAATAAAAATTAATTTACTGTATTTAACCTAAATACTGTATAATATATTTTCAAATTTAATATAAATATTTTAGATGATATTTATTATGAGAATTTATTATAAACAGAGTAAATAGAAAAGATTAATAATATAAACGTGCTAAATATATAATGATTATGAAATTATGTGCCGCAACATGTCTTGGATTTTTTAAATTTAAAACAATAATTTTTATGTATTAAAATAATCTATAATTTTAATAAATTATTTTAACTTTGATCAGGTAAATGAATTTGATTAATTTAAAAAATATTTTTTTGTATAAATACCTTGCTTAGAATATAATTTTTAAAATGTTAAAATTTAATTAATTTATAATACTTTTAGAAAAAATAAATTTAAATGTAAATTAATCATAAATTTATCAATATGATTAAACATATTAAATAAATTTTTTTAATTATAAAATATATTTAAAAATCGATGTAATTTGGTATGCACTGCTTAGTCATTTGCAATTTTTGCTTTTTTACTATTTTTGTTACTTTCCCTCTTACTCAATTTTTTTTAAAATTTTTCCTCGCTTTCTCTGTCTATCTTTCTCTTTAAAAAATGTTATTTTACTAACTTTCTTACCCACTCACTATCCTTTTCGTTTTCACTCTTCCTTACTCTCCCACACTTATGTGCATTATATTGATTAATACAATTATTTATTAAAAATTCATAAATCTTATAATTATCAAAATGTTTGATTAAACAAAACAAATATTATAAAAAATAAATTTATATTAATTTACATAATCTATAAAACAGTAATAAAAACATATATTAATTTTAAAAAAAATAAGTTTCGCCTAAAATTTATTTTAAATTTTAATCTAAAATCTAAATAGCTTAAATCAAATTTAATCTAATTAATTAAAATTAATTTTTTAGCTCTTCACCGTTTGTTCCAAAACTTAATTTAAATTTTTAATGATAAACATTATTTAATATAATTATATTGGTTACACTTTTTTGTTTATTTAAATAATTAATTTAAAAAATTAGAATATAATTAAATCTATTATATACTATGTGCATTATATTAATAGACAAAATTTTAAATGTCGCACAATTATTTGCATGTTTTATTAATAGTAATAAAACTATTTACCGTATTACCTCACAGTTTAGAACATGTTTTTTTTTAAATAAATTAGACCATTTCTAAAATTTGAGTTAATGAGTTTAAGAACATGTTCTAATAAGATTAGATAAATTCAAACTATACTAACTGACATAAATTTATTAATTATAACAAGTTCTTTTGAATATACTAATAAAATATCTGTCTATTTTGATAGTTTAATTATAAATTACTAATAATTTGTCTAATTCAATAAATTTGTATCAGTTAATTTAAAATTTTTTCCATTTGTTTGAGGTTAATTTTTTAAATTTTTTTAAACAACTGAATTTTTGCAGTTATTTAATAAATAGATATTGGTTAGAAAAATTTTTATTTAGATTAATTTATATACTAAAATTTATAATTAAACAATAATTTATATATTTTCAAGTTTATAAAATATTTATGTTTATTTTTTTTTATCAATATATACAAAATTTATAATAAAACAAATCATTAAATTGGTTGAAAACATTTAATACAAAAAATATATTAAACATTTTAATTATATATATTTTTTGAAATAATTATATATATTACAGTTTGTTTTATAATATCTTATATACAGTATTTATTTGTAAAATTTGACTTTTGAAAATTATAAATATATTTAATCGTTACAAATGTTATAGTTTATTTTTTATTAATTTAATTATTTATATGTTTTTGTTTATACAGATAAATGTATAAAAGCTACACTTTATTATTTGAATAAATGTATATTTAAAATCATAAAAATTTTACTAATTTTTACATTGACAAATTTATTATTTATTTAATTTTTAAAACAAATTTTCAACTAATAAAAGAACAATTTTTATTTATAAAATTTCTCTCATTTAATTTTAACTTTAAAATATTTATTTCCTCATGCCTTTTTATAGTATGATTACATAAACCTGAATTATTATTATAATTTTTTTAGAATAACTATAATCTGAATTAAATCAAAATGTGATGAAAATTCAAAAGCTTCATTTTAGTTTATTTTAGTAATATTTTAAATTTTGTTTAATTTAAGACAAATATAACTGAGTATTAATATTTTAAGATTTAAATTATTTTAACTGTTTGCAAAAGCTTAAAATATATTAGTATCTGAGTAGAAATTTTAGTTATTTTCATAAATATAATTTTGTCTGCTACAACTTATTATTTTTTATAACTATTTAGATTTTATCAAAGTGGCAATTTATTGATTTAATTTATAACAACTAAATATTTTAATTTATTTTTTAAAATACAGAAAAATATTTTAATAACAAAATCAAAATGTGATTTTTTATGATTATTGCTAGAAGAAATTATTGTTATAAAAAGCAATTTGGTTATTAGTTTTTACACCACATGTAAATTATATTATATATAAAATTGAATAAAAAATTTATTCGTTTAAGTACATATCACAATTTGTGAAAAAGTAAGTACTGTAGATAAATAATAATTAGCAAATTAATATTTTACTAAAATTGTAATTATTGAAAATTTTATTTTAATTTTTCAAAATAAAAATAAATAATGATAAAATTAATAATATAAATTATATTTTATTTAAACTTAATTATATCAAAATCAAAAATAAGTTTTAAAAATACAAAACGATGTTGTTTATAAAATACAATATAATTTTAATTTAATTTGAATTATTTTTTGTTATTGATTTAGAAATAATTATGTTACAAAATTATGTAATTAAAAATTAATAACTGTATTTAAATTTAAAACTTAAATTGCAATATTACAAATTAATAAAAATACATAGTTTTGGACCAATTCAAATATTGAATTATTTATTAACAATTTTGCGTTTCACTAGAAATATAAATTAATTAAAATTTTGTTTTAATTTAAATACTTTCAAATACATTTCAAAATTTGTTTTGTCCATTTATATATTTTAAATATTTAGTTTAAAAATCATATATTTGTAAATTAGACAACATTATCTTAATATAATGAAGACATTGTTTTTAAATATATATAAATATATGTATCAAACGCCTATTTGAATGCACCAAATTTTAAAATTATATTAAGATTAATTTGTAATGTTTACAAACAATTGTAGTTTATGGCTTAAAACAAAAGATGTAAAATTCTAACTAACTGTAAAAAGTTACAAATATAAAGAAATTAATATGTATAACGCAGTTTATGACGCAGAAGAAAAATTTCAGGTGACACATACAAAGATAATGAATAAGATTAATTTGCCAAAATCGATAAGTTTTTGCGAAATTAAATTAAATTCTTTATTTTTAAAATATTTTAAAATTTTAATTATCTATTTACGATTTACTTTAATCTACTTTAATATTTTCGACTTTAATATTTACGATTTTATATGATTAATTTTTTTTGCTCAAGAGTGCTACTTTTTATACTATCCATAAAATTCAGAAATTCGGGATTTCTGCAACTTCTTAGTTATAATGAATAAATAAGTAGATTAATATAAGACTAAATAAATTATATAATCAAATGGTATATAAAATTATAAGTTCCTTCATGATTACCCCAAAACAAAAATATAATTTTGATTGATATTATTTTATTAAAACATTTATAAATATTACAGTTTTTTATTTAATTAATTAATTTAATATTCAGATTATAATTAGACTAATAATAAACATCCGTGCTTAAAATTATGTTTTTATTTAAAATTAATTTATTTACAGATGCTTATTTCATTTATGATTACGTCTATCAATTTAATAAGCAATATTGTACCATTTTTATTAAATTAAAAAAACTACAATACAATTTTTAGTGTTAAACTTGTTTTAGCCAATTTGCTTATAAATTGTTTATTAAATTATTGTTTATTACTTTTTTTGTTTTTTATTTTTTAAATAATTATAACAACATTCATTTTAAATATATTTTAATTAATTATTTTTAAAAATTTTATTTTTACAAATATATATAAATTATTTTATTTAAAATAAAAAACAATATATAATTTTAAAAATTTATTTTAATTAAATATTTATTAAATTATACAAAACACATGTCATTTACATCTCTCGTACAAAATAGATAAAAACCATTATAATGATTCCAGTTTAAAGATAAGCCAACAAACTATTTTTAACATTATTAACATTGTTTTAAAATTTTAAATTTCAAGTTTGAATATGTATGATGAAAAGAGAGATTGAACAGTATCAATAAAAACTTCGATGATTTTATAAAATATTATAATTTTTAAAACAGCCTATAATTCAAAATATTCTATTTAAAAATTATAATAATTATTAAATAATTTTATTTAAATAAAAATAAATTCAAATAGGAGACGTTTTGAATTATTATTTACTTTTTGATTTAATTTTTGTAACTAAAAATATTTAATGTATGTTTTATAAAATTGTAAAATATGACCATAAATAGTATAAATAATAATAATTATTATTATTGTTATTAATGTGTTTAACAATTAAAAATATATTTTATATTTTAGAATATTTGCATTTTATTTAATATTAATAAGTATTTTGTTAAATTGTTAAATTAAAATAAAAAATATACAATTTTTTAGCAACACAAAACTGCTATTAAATTATTAATTTATATTTCAACTAATAAAAATATATCAATTTAAATTATTTGTCGCCACTTATACACAAGTATCTATCACTAAAAGGGATACTAATGGGACTAAAACATAAAGTACGTTTAGTTTTAAAACTAAAAGTTAGACTTTAAAACTATAGCTTAGAACCAGACATACTTTATGTATTAGTCCCATTAATATTGTTTTTACTGTTAAATATACACGAGAAATACGGTAATTTTTATCCATTAAATAAATATTAAACAAATATAATTTTGTTATTTAATATACGTTTAAATAAAAAGTTTTATAATATAGATAAACCTAACATTGAAGAAAATAAATTGCCACAACCATCCTGATTTTTAAACATTAAGAGGAGTAGAAAGCGTTTGTAAAACAAAACAAAACTAATTTACAATGATTTTTTATATAAACATATGATTCACATATAATACAAATTCGTTTTAAATATAATCTAAAATAAGCAATTATTTATTTAAATAAACATAAAACTGTAATAAATATAACTATAATAAAAAATATATATTGTTTAAACTTTAAATTTTATTTTAGCGTAATCCAACCGAAGAATATAATTTTAAATAAATAATTTACACAATATAAACACTAAAAAATCGTTAATACATTGTAAATTTTAAAAAGGTATTGAAATTAAGTCAAATAATTAATAAATTTATAATAAACTAAATAAATTATAGTATAAATTATATTATATTTATATCAGTATTAATAAAAATTATATTTTGTTATATTTAAAATTTAAATAAAATATTTAATTTTTCTGCTTAAAATTAGCAATGACATTAAATTTTTATGAAATTTAAACATGATTTTAAAATTTATTATAAGTTATAATTTTTAAATATTAATTTAGTTAAAAATCTAAATTCAAATGCTAACAAATTTTTAACAAAAATTAATGATAACTTTGAAATTTAATTAGCATTTATTAATCAAATGTTGTTCATAATTGCAATTAATATATTTCTCATAAAATTTTTTAAAATTATTTTTTGTAATTTAAGAATTTTTACTGCATTTAATGCAATATGGTATTAATTTTCTAAATAATATAATTAATAACAATAAATAAATTTGTAAAATATATAAATTTAAATTTTGTTTATAATTTGTTATTAAATTATATTTAAACTTAATTAATTATATAATTTTTTAGAATTATATTTAAAAATATAAACGCCTAATTTAAAAAATATTGTTTTTTAATTGTTTATTATTTTTAATTTATTATAATTAAACAAAACACAAATGTTTTAATATAATATAAAATAAAAAAATTAAATCAAAAGGAAAAAATATACGATAAATTTAGAAAATGATTATAAAAAAAATTTTCATCTAGCCAATATAAATATATCCGGTTGATTAAATTCCAAAAAATTTAGATTTATAAATTTGTAGTATAATAATAAAAACTTTATATTATATTACAGTTTATTAATATTATCATAAAAAGAAAAATATAAATTTTGCGCTAAGAATATCTTTATTGTAACTTAATATAAAATATCTATAATGTTATCAGGCAATATTAAACAAGCGGAATCAGGTAAAATCAAAAACACTTAAATTTAGGAATATTATAAATAATGTAAAATTTATCAAATTTTAATTATTGTAAAATAAATTTTTTATTACCAAACATGTAATTTAATTAAATAATTTCATTATATAATTAAATAAAAATTTAAATAGCAATCAAATTTCTTTAAGTTTAATTATTATAAAACTCAATTTTGAACGAATATAAAATTATATAAATTTTTTAATTTGTCGGACAGTGTGTCAATTGAATGACACGAATATGTTTTTCCTAAAAGTTTAAAACAAACAATATTTTACAAAAACAAAAAAAATTAATAGCAAACATAATAAAATGTAGAACTTTTCGAGTAAATCAAAATCAATGGAAGAGCAAACTATAAATCAATGTTATATTGATATATTGTTATATTAGCGCTCAAGTTAAAGTTTATATTTTTTATTAATTTATAATGTAAATAGCTTATGTATTCTGTAACAACTATATTAGTTTTTAAGCAATGTAATTTATTAATTAATAAAAATATATAAATTTTAACTTGAGCGATAATATAACGTTAAATTTATATAAACTCAAACTTCTGTGAGGTCTTCTGGACCAAACATTTATTTTATTTATGAAAAATATTATAAGTTTTTAAATTTAATTGCTAATATCGGATAAATATTTATAATTTTAAAATTTTGTCGATCAGGATTATTTATAATTTTTTTGATTGAAATTTATTTTTAAATTGCAAAACTGTTATTTTAAAAGTTATAAAGTTATTACTAACATTAAATATATGTTTTTCCATAAAAATAATTTTTTGAAATAAACATATTCTGTAATCTTCGGCCATTCTCTTTTAAATTATTATCATCTTTAAATGCATAAATGTTAAAATATAATATTTAAATTGTTCCAATACAAATTTATTAATTTAAATATTTTTGGTAAATTAGTTTATAAATAATTTTTATAAATATATTTTTTAAAGAACTGAAACTGTAGGTTTCAACAAATGACAAGCTTACTATGATTAACTTTTACTTTTTCACGGTTTTTAAAAAACATGATTATTATATTCAACAAAAAAATATTTTTACTAAAAACTAAATTTTTAAAATTTCAATTAATTTTTAAATAAAATGATTAGATTTACATTAGGCCATATCAGACGAAACACTTGTATTTTTGCTAAAAGTAGTGTTTTATTGTCAAATCTTATTTCTTATCAAAGCATAAGATGAGTAGAATGTGTGTTATTTGAACGCAGGTGTTAGTAAATGATCGGTCAGTATAGACTATAATCGTGTGTCTTCATGCAATCTGACTCATCGGTAGAAATCTGGCTTTACTAATAATAAATTGTAATTTTTAATTAAAAAATAATTTTACCAATTACTTATAATTTGAAGATTTTATTTTTATTATTTATTAAATTTATTCTTTTAAATACAGTTTTAATTATTTTATTTGTATTTAAAATAATTATTGGTTGTCAATGTATACGTTTTACAAAGTCAATTAAATTAAAGATTTTTAAAAATTAAATTAAAAATTGATGTTTTTATGATGGCAGTAAGCCAATATAATTATATAAATATTTTTTTGTAAAATGTTAAATATAAATTTTTACTTGTTACAGTTTATTTTTTATTAAATTTTATATTTATTAATGCTATATTTAAATTAATATAATAAAAACAATATCTTGTATTAATAACATTAATTATTAATACAAAAATAGTTATATTGTAAACAGTTATGCCAAGCAATTATAATGAAATATTTTGTTAGTTTATGAATTTTAGTTTAATTTTAATTAATAAGTTTTAATTAAAATAATTTTTAATGATCAATGCATGTTTTTTAAATAAATTAAGATTAATTTTACGGCTATATTTTAGTATAATTATATAAAATATTTTAACTAAACATATAATAATCTAACATAATTTTTTTTGAATTAATTAAAATATTTATTAATTTTATACAAAAACATAAATTTAAAAAATTCAAAATATGATAATAAAAAATATTTGCAAAATTACATTTACATTTTATTTTTAAAATATTTTTAAAATAAAACAAAATTTCAATTCTAACATTACTATAAAAATCAATTTTTAATTTTAACCAGATTTGCCTAAAAATTTTTTAAAAATAATAAACAATATTTAAATTTAAAATTATTTAATTTTATCAATTATGTTATTTTTTTTATTTTTAATATTTATTAATTAAAAATATTTTAATAAAATTTTTAAAGTTATTACTATCAATTATGATTAATTTCAGATAAAGTTTATGTTGAAAATAATCATAATAATATCAATTATTTTTGGCAAGAAACATACTTTCAATTGTTTTTCAATTTTTTATAATCTATATTACTTTTGATATTAACTTTTTAAAATTAAAATTAAATTTTTGAAATATATTTATTAATTTTACAATAAATATTATGTATTTAAAGCTTTAATATAATACCAATTAAATAGCCAAGTTGACCATTTAATAATTAATTATTTTTTACAATGTAATTTTTAAAATTATAATTTCATAAAATATATTGTTTAATAGAATATAATTATTTATATACATTTTAAATTTAAAAAATTTATCATTAACTAAGACAATTAAAAATATAAAACAAACATTTATTTTACTGACACTATTTTAATATAAATTTTACAGAATTTTAAAATTAATAACGCTTTAATTAAATTTAAAATAATTAAATAAAAATAAAATTTCGGCACTGCTAGTTGCGCCCAAACTTTTTTTTATTTTGCATGATTTATTTTATTTTATTTATTTATTTTTATTACAGTTTATTTATTTATATAATTATTTTACTGAATTAGATTACTATTATAAAATTTAAATCAAATGAATATTATTTGCATTATATTGGTTGATAATAATTTATAAATCAAACAATTATTTATTTATTTTATTAAACAGTAAAACAATTATATCAAGGTTTAAATCAAATTCAAACAAAATGCATTTTAATTAAAATTATTTTTAAAATAAAATAAATAACAAATGTTATTTATTGCATTATATTTATTGGTTTAATTTTAAACAAATTTTTATAATATATGAATTTAAATTTATTTTACAAATTCCTAATTTTTAACAAGTTGTAAAAAAAATTTGGTAAAATATTAAAAGATAAATTAAATTGTATAATAAATACTTAAAAACATAATAATTATTTATATTAATATTAAAATTTTATCTAATTAGTCGAAAAAGTTTTAAATCGAAGTTAAATTTCAAATTTAAATAATTCAATCAAATAGAATTAAAACGAATATCAATTTAATTTTTCTAATATTTAATCAATTACAATATGATTGATGAGTTTTCAAAAATTTTACAATATGTAATTTATTTCATAAAAAAACTATTGACACTTTCTTAGTTAAGCCAATTCTAAATTTTAAAATTTAATAATATATTTTAAAAATAATTATTGTAATAATTATAGTTTATTAATTAGTAATTTTTTAAAATTAATTAGAATTTATCTCGACAAACAGCGCAACTAAAATAGAAATACAACTAATTCTCATTTACGCAACAACTTGTTCGCGTCATTCATATCGCTTTAATACAGCAACGTGACGTTTTCCAAACTCTAAAACCCAGTTCGATTGAACAGGATAATTTGGGACATTCGCAAGATGTGCAAAATTGCCTTAAAATGCATTGGTATTTTGATTAAATTTCTTTCAACACTAGGATTTTTGTATTTATTCTTTTCCTATTTTTTTGCGTCTGATAGATCTGCTCTACTCTCGCGTATTCGGCCAAAGTGCCTGGTACATTTTATTGTCATTTAGTACCAAATTAGCTATTATTTTATTATAACTTATTATCTGAAGTTAAATCAGAGAGAAGTGAGTAATTATTTTCGACATATCATCAAAACCGATAACAAGAGTTGAGCGTTAAATACAAATAACGCAATTAATGATAAATGATGCAACGTCATTTGATTGTGAACAAATTTTTGTACTAGTTGCAATACAAATTATTTATCAACTTTATGTGATGATGGTTATTTACAATTTTTATTAAATTTGCAATCTGATTATGAGTCAATTGCTACTGATACATTTGTGAAAAAATATGTTGCTGCTCAATTATATCGGATGCATCAGCATTTATTAATCAAAAATGCTGTTGGGGAAGTGTATGATGTAAGATCAAATATTATTTTTTCAACAGTTTATAACAATTATTTTAAACTTGTAAAAATTAAACTATATAATATTTTTTAAACATAATTAATAACAAAACAACAGAAATCTAAATACTTTACACTATTAGTTATGATATTTTAACATATTTGACTCATGAATCAAGATTGAGTCAATTAACGATATAAATATTAATTAATTAATTAATTTAATAGTATATATTACAAATAAATAACTATAAGATTATTTATCAAACTATATTGTCCAGTTTGCAATTGTGTAATTGAAGCAGAAATAAATATTGGCTTGGCTAATTGTTATGTTTATAAACTTGCCTTTTGCACAAACAGCTTTAAAGTGTATTATGGAACTAGTTATTGTGAGTTAGATGACAGTGAGCCCAGACGTATAATACAAATGTGTCAAGATAAATTGCTTGCTGAAACATTAATGAGATAAGAATTTAAAAACCAAATGGTTATTGATGAGCTAGTACGACAAGATTTTGAGATAGAAAATCAAATTTAAAAAAATTAGATACGATTACAAGAAAATTTAGATAAAGTTAGAAAACAAGAATTTATAAAATTAAAAACGGAACAAGCTGAAAACAAAAGAAAAAAAAAGAAATATTAAAATTTGAGCTAGAACAAATGGTAAATAAAAATGAACGTAAACAGCAAGAGAAAAAAATAATAAAAAACAATTTAAAAAAACAGAATCAGAAAATTTTGTCAGAGCTAAATTTTGACCATTCACAAATTGCCAAGCGCTAACACAAATGTTTTTATTTTATTCTAAACAATTTAATTGCAAAAAAATATCGTTTTTAATTAAATGACGTGCATTAAATGTTAGTATCACTACTGTTGGGGATATATGGGTCATTTTTCTGGATATGATCACATTTGTAAAATTTAAATATATTACCCGTGTTATCAATAATAATATATTTATAAATAAAATATTTTAAATTCATAAACAAATTAATTCTATATTTTTATCTATGTAGCTGAAAAACTAAAGATTGTATTATTTGAGCCAGAATAATTATTAGAATTTGTTTTGAGTTGAATTTTTAAAAACAACCCACAAAAATATTTTTAATTTTAAACTTGATTAAAAATAAATAAAATATTTAATTACTATATTTCCTCACATTTTAATACATGTACATATAAAGTGAGTTTAGGCTTCATGTACTTGTACGTGTACACTTACAAACCTTGGAGTACGTGTACATTTACTTATAAAATAAGGAAAAATGTGGTTTTTGTAAATAAATTTTATTTAAATATTTTTGATAAAAAACGTAAGCAACAAAGGTTTAAAGATAAAAGATATTAAATGTTTGAAAACTATTCAAAAAATAAATTAGAAATAAGAAATCAAGTGATTATAGTAACATATTTTAGACTTAAAAAAAATTTCTATTGAAATTGTTTAAAATATTTGTTAAAAATAAAATGCATTTGAATTAATTATATTTAAAATAAGTTCTAAAAATATTTTAAATGAGTTATGAAGATGTAGTTAAATGGGTTTTCAAATGTTTGGATTAATATTTTTGAAAAATTAAATAGAAAGTCTTTTATTTTATGTGGGTTTACTATTAATCAAAAAAATAAAAACTTGTATTTAAAATTTCGGAATTTTGTAGAATTTGCATAAATTAAAACAAATGACGATAATTCACGTTTAGCCGATTATAAAGACAATCAAGATATTGAATTAAAAAAATCGATTAGTTTCAGTATTAGTTTTAGTTTTATATGTGGTCTTAGTTTCTATTAAATACTTTATCATTTAAATGATAAAATATTTTTATCTGATATTTTTATTATCGTAGTAAATTTCGTATTTTATTAAATTCCAATATTGTGTGCACACCACGTGGAACATATTTTATATTTTTTATTTCATTTGGTACACAATTTGCCGCCGTATAAGATGTCTTTGATTGATAAGTATAATGTTTTTTATTATAGCCCAATGGTAGAATTATTGAATCCAACTATTTATCATAACTATTGGTCAAATATTTTTTCTCAAGAACTTAAAGATTAATAATTACAATAAATAATAATTTTATTTGTTAATAAATTTAATTAATAATTTAGTTTAGTTTTAGTTTTAGTATTTATTTTTAAAATTTTGTAAATATTATTGGTTTTTTAATTTTTTTTTTAAAAGTTGCATATTTAAATGCTTTAATCAACTCGTTTGAATTATGGTTTTCAAACGAAATATTTACTCACCAGGGAGTTTGGTACTTTTCGGCTACAACAGGCAATGGAATGAAGTAACTGTGAAAATGTATTTGTTTATAGTGTTTGTGCTAATAAAGTGTTTAACTTTGACATACTGTCACTCATTGCCAACTCTAAGAATTACCCAGACTTCTCCGCCGCAATCAACGTCAACTAATAACTCAAAGTAAGTCCGTACTAATCCTTCTTTTTTAAGATTAGACTACAAGTATTTGGATTGATTGCTGACCCCACTGTTCTACTTCTGCACCGCTAAATATTTACTGGTTACCCTTGTTTAGTCTTGCGGTCACAATTTGAAATAATTTTGAATTAAATGTAAACAATAAATTTTTATAAAAAAAATATTAGAAAACACAAGTGAATAAAATTTAAACTTTATGATATAATTAAATAAAAGTATTCTAAAATTTGTTTAATTATTCACAAATAAAAAAATAAGTTTTAAATTTTAATTTTTATTTCTGCGTGCGCGAGCTGTAATTTTTCAACAAAACTATTTGTTTTATTGCTTGAATTTAAAAAATATGTTGTATTTACAAAAAATTATAAAACTTGCATAAAATAAAATATATTTTCAGATTTTTATTTGTAAACTAATTGGAGTTGCTAAATTTTAAAATAAATTTTAAAAAGTAAAATAAACTTTTAAAAGTTATAGTTTATTTTTTAATTACAGTGAAGAATTAGTAGAAATAATAATTAAGTATAAAATTAGCACTTTATATTCACTAGTCGTTAAACACTTTATTGAGATTTGATGTTTACTGATTAAAATTTCTAACCAATCTAGTTTTATAACTTTATTCTTTTTATATAATATATCCCATTTTGGCCGTTTTTAATTGTGATTGTCGGCACATTAACTAACGTCAATAGGTTTTTAAATACCAATTATTAAAATTTAATTTTACATAAATTAATTAAATAAAATTTTTTAATATTTTCTGTGTATTTTAAAATTAAATTTTACTAAAATAAAATACAATTAATTATATATAAATTGCTCAAATTTAAATATTTTGTATAAATAAATAATTGGTAAAACATATATATTATACCAATAAACGGGTCTAGACAAATATTCTATCTGTATAAATAATTACCATTATAATGGTTACATAATACAAATAAAATAAAATTTGCATTGTCCTTTTTTGTAGTTTTAACTCAATTGTAATCTAATTGAAAATAGATTTTTTGTAAAACATATTAATCCAATTATAATTAATATAACATTTAATTTAATATTTTTATTTAAAAATTTTAATGGTTATAGTTTGTTTTTAATTACATTAAGTGACAGTTTTGTTAGATTTATTTCAATAAATTACAAATTTATATAACTGCTATATAAAATATTTTTTAACTATTTCAACATTACAATTTTTAATATTACTGTTTTCGATATTACCGATTTTGGCAATTACCGATAAACGATAATTGGCTTTACAAATTTTAGTCTAATCGTACACACAAAAATATTTTTAAAATATTTCAAAATTTATTAAACCTTAACAAATAATAGATTTAGGATTTTTTTATTAAATTTTTTTAATATAAAATATTTTGAATAAAATTATATATATATATAAATAAATTATTGCGATTATTTATTTTCTCAATTTTAAAAACCTAACATAAAATCTTCATCACGATTAAAAGTGTATTTATCTCCATTTTATTTATATTTATTACAATCTCAAAAAGTACAATTAAATAATACTATCTATAATAACTTCGTTTTTAAATAATATTAAACGAGATAAGTAAAATTAAAATTGAATTATACAAACTTTAAATTTAAAATATGTATTCCTGTAGATACGATTAATTAGTTTTACCTAGTATTTAAAAGTTATATATATATAGATAAATTATTTTATTAATATTAGTTTAAATGTTGTTATACATTTCATAATTATACAAAACCCAATACATCTGTAATAAACCAAGTGTTGATAAGTTACGTTAAAAAATGTATAAAAAGAAAATCAAGCAATCATCAATTACTTTAAATTAAAAAATATTTAAAAACATAATAAAATCCTAATTTTATTAATTAATTGCGGATGTGAGTAACAAATGTTTTAAGTCTAAAAAGTAAGCGTAATTTGAAAAAGAATATTTAGTCTTTGAAGTTAAAAGTCTATTTAGATATAAATACGCTGTTGTTACAGTATTTAGATAAACAAATTTTAAAGTTACAATTATTAAAAGAAAAATTTCACTATATATTAACAAAATAGAATATAAAAACAATTTACAATTTATTGATATTTGATTAATAATATTTAAAATATAAAAAATTACAAAAATTATAATTTAATAAATGATTAGATTCCTAATTGATCTTCCAAAATAAACTTATAATTTGTTCCTTGTATATATTTATAAATATAATAATAATTATTACAGTTTATTGTTTTTTTAAATATTTAATTCAATATATTAGTTAATAATTAGCTAATAATTAGATGACAAATTCAATATTAAACTAAGCATTATATTTTTATATAAAAATTTAATAATCAATTAAATATTTAAAATATTTATTAAAAACATTGGAATTTACAATTGAAATTTTATTGTAGATATTTTATTATCCAAGTTTGCACAATAAAACTTTAGTTATTCTAACAAAAAATAATTATGAAGAACAAATATAAATAAAACATTAAATGTTCGTATTTATAAATTTTCAAAATGTCAATTATTAGTAAATTTTTAAATAATAATAAAAATAAAACAAATTTGAAATTTTTTTTATTTACCGTTTATTTAATTTTAAATATTAAAATTACGATTAATTTACAATATTTAAATTAATAATTAGAAAAAATATATGCAGGTTAGGGAAAAATATAAACATTAAATTTAAATATTTAAATTTATGTACCTGCCCCAAAAAATTTCGACATTACAATTTTTGATATTACTGTTTTTGATATTACCGATTTTGGCAATTACCGATAGACGATAATTGGCTTTACAAATTTTAGTCTAATCGTACACACAAAAATATTTTTGATGTTTTTATAAATATATAATTTTAATAATAAATTTTAGAAGAAAATATTTAGTAATAGCTTATAGCGGAATAATATGTTTAATTTTACTAACATAAATCTTATCATAAAATTTGTATGATACATTTTTTTTAAGTAATGTTATAAAATTAACAATATATTTGACATTTTTCAAGTGAAATTTTATGAAAAATAGGATTAGCGACTGCTGACTGCAACCGGAATATAATTTAAATATTGCTCAATATATATTTTTAAATATAAATATAATTATTACAGTTGATTATTTATTTGTGTCTTTTAATTGTTTATTTGCAACAATATATTTGTTATTGAAATGTAAAAAATCAATTTAAAAATAGATTATTTTTTGGTAATTAATTGATTTTACTCTAATTATATTTATTACAGTTTATAGTTAATTAAATTATATTCAAACTAATTTCATAATAAAATTTACATTATATTATTAATATAAACTACAATTTGCAAAAATTATTTTTAAAATTAATTAATTGGAATAAATGTTTAAATATATGTCTACAAAACTTTACCATTAAACGGTTCATTAAATAAAATATAAATAAATTAAACAATGTTTTAATATTGTTCAATTTAAATAATAATTTTGATACAAATTGAGCAAAAGTAATAATAATAAAATTACTCAAATAATTATATGTAAACTATTCGCTATTATTTCTATAACTCAATGTAATTAACAGAAAACCAAACTTGGCAAAATTTAAACTTTACATTAATTATATATTTTAAATTTATTTTTGAGTAATGTAACTAATTTAAATTTAATTAATTAAAACTGTCAGAAAAAATAAAAGTAGATTAAACATTTATTTTATTTCTGATTAATATAAATTAATAGACCTGTTAAATGTTTAAATTTCGCGCTATGAAAACTCAATTAAAAGTTGTACTAGGTGTAAGAATTGTGCTATATAATACAGTAGTGCAATGAGCTGATTCATAAAATTGATTACTATTTTTTAATTTTTAAACTTTAATTAATATGCATAAAAGGAATAACTGCAATGTCCTATTCGGT
>JAQFXP010000916.1:0-23209 GCA_034693685.1 Belba bartosi
CTCTCTCGGCCCTCTCTCGGCCCTCTCTCCCCATTCGAGCCAATACTCTCGCTATACAAACGCTTTTATAGCCAAACACATTGATTATGTTAAGACATTTCTCTCTCCTTTTTTCTCTTTTCATTTCGCGTTTTCATTTAGCATTCCTTTAGTATTATATCAATAGTTAGGGTTTATAAGAAAAGTAGTCGATTAGACATCAAATATAATGCACTTCTTTATAAATTTATATATGTATTGCTCAGAATATTTGATATTTTCTTCTCTTGTTTTGCTCTAAATTACATATAATGTTAATCAGTATTAGAATAAGAATTTCATTACTTATTAGATTTAAGACATATTTAAGTAATATATGAGTGAATGACTAGAATTCTTGAGATTTTCTCTTTCTCTTAATTGTAATTAACTTATGAGTTATTTGTATAAATAAAAAAAATTGTTTTTGATTAGAATTTAGGAAATATTTTTCAACGAATAAATTCAAATACAATGTCAAATGGTTTTGTGAGTTATTACACTCAACAGAATATTCATATAAATAATTAATGAATTATGGAATTCGAATACTTTATTCCGAAAATTAAGTAACAAAATATGCGAATGAATAAAATATTAATTAAAAACTATTTTCGTATATATTGTTTCCATTTGTTTACAATAGAACTGAATTGAAAAAGAATGAAAAGAATTTATTCGCTGTTTCCGTATATAATATTTTTAATACCGCAAACAATTCATAAATAATTCTGAGCTTTGAATTCAAACACAATTCTAATTATAACTCATGAAATGAATGCCATATTTCTGTATTTACATATTATTGCAATATTGTGTGAATTAGTGCAAAATTATATGAATTTATGTGTCACTAAAACTTTTGCCGAAAAAATAACAAATTTTCAAAGTTTTTAAATCTAAAAATAGCTGTTTTCACATTAATTAGCAATTGCATTAGCATGCTAGAAAACATATAACTATGAAAAGGTATGAATGTTAAGAATATTCATGCTATGCTAAACTTGTACTTGAAATCTGCTAGACAACTTAATATTAAAGATGATCAGTCTATAAGATAGCAGTTATACGGAATTTACGCAAACACTTTGTCTATAATAATAAGACTTTTTAAGCCTTTTGTTCGAGTCTTGAGACTTAACTTGTTTATAGAGTATTGCCTTATTTTGATCTTAACGTAATCGTTAGGTTAGGCATCAAAACCATTGCTGTAAATAATAATTGAACTGAAATTAACTTAAATTAAAATATTTAATATATTCCGGAATATTAATGAAAAAGATTTGATAAAATAATGGCTGAATATTATAATTAAAGTTTAATTATTAAAGTCTTGAATTTCAAATTGAAAAATAATAAACTAATCGATCGATAAGTCGTGAAGTGCTTTAGTGTAATAGCAAATGACAAAAGAGTTTAACAATTAAACTATTCATCTGATATAGAGAGTGAGTGAATGCAAAAATTATATAACTTATTGAAATACGAAACCAATTCTAGTGTTAAGTGTATGTATGAATAAGTCTTCGAGCTATGAGTGTGAGTGTCCTATCTCTCTCTCTCTCCTGCTCTCTCCTGCTCTCTTTCTCTCCTGCTCTCTTCTGCTCTCTCTCTCTCCTGCTCTCTCTCTCTCTCCTGCTTTCTCCCTCCTGCTCTCTCTCCCTCCCGAGTCTAACGTGCCAATGCTCTCCAGTGCTTTCGCCAGTGCTCTCTCTCTCTCTAGTGCTCTGTTGTGAGACTCTCTATCTTCTAATGCAAATAGGGTTTTAAATTACTGCGTTTTGGGACAATAGGCTTGGATTTCAGGCACATCTCAGCACAGATTCTCTACAATTTTCTACTAATTTTATTTTACTATAGCGTCAGATGAAAACCGATAGATAATGCACTGAAAGGTTATATTCTATACATTATTGTTCTGTACTTTCTATTTGTCTGCTATCAAAGTAGAGGAATATTCAGTGAAAAGGATGACTCAGTTATTATACAATACGAAGTCTGCAAACGCTATGTGTTTATAGAGTATTGAATAATAGGTTTTCTGCAATTTTGACGTGAAATTAAAACCCGAATATCAATGTTTGCACTCTTTTGGCTTCCAATTGCTTCCATTGCTTCATCCAGTAATGATGGGGTTGTGTGGAGAGTGAAGATGCGGAGTAGAGTTAGAGTGGAGTAAAAAATTATATAATAAATTGATATTTAAATCATCTGAGACTACATAAGAGCGTTCAAACAGTTTTTGGGCAATTAATGGGTTAATAATTCGCATCCCAACGGATAATTGAAATGAAAGGGTTCTACGGCTTCCCTCATCTCCTTCTCCCTCAACTCTAAAGGGGTATTCAATTTAGTTTAATATAAAATTCAAATTCCAGTTGACATCACTTTTTGCAATTTGTCGAATGAAATATTATGTGATTTTCAATCGGATGAAGGATGAGTCAGTCATCCAATCATAAGATTTGTTTAGTTAACTAATTATGTATTTACGAACTTAACTAAACATTTTTGTCATTTTGAATCAATGTTCACTTTTTTCTAATAGATTTCTATTTTATGTAATTTTGCATTAAATTAGTTTATTGTAAAGAATTTATTTGACAAGTTGTACAAGGAAAGAATTCTTTTTTCTTTTTAATTGTCTCTTGAAATTTGAAACAAAATTTCGAAATTTGTTTCAACAGATTCTCACTTTTTATACATGAATTGTGATTTATATTAACAATAATAAAACGATTTTTTTCCGCAATATCCTAACAAAACCTTTTCTCACATATCACTGATTTTTCAAAAGTTTAATATTTTACGCTCTTATGTGAAATCTGATCCATTAGTGAAAAGATGAAATTTTGTTTTTATTTTTATATTTAAAGAAAAAATTTCTTTCGGTTCTATCCATTCATCACATATTTATGCCGTTGAAGAAAAAGATGTCTAAATCTTAACATTCTTTGTGTCGTTGATATATTCACTTAACTCAACATTCAGAGGCACGGGAGGAACGGGATGTGTATTAAATTGTATTTAGAATTATAAAAAAAAGTTGTGAAATAAAATAGTGTATATAGTTGTAAAATAATTCTGTTTTTTCTGCACTTATTCTCCTATTTGTGTTATTGTGTTTTTGTTCACATTTTCTCTTATATTTGTTTTATTGTATTTTTGTTTTTTATTTTATTTTTATTTTTTTTTATTATTTATTTATCAAGTTTCTTCTTTGACGCATATCTTGCGCTTATTTTTTGTTAAAAATCTATTTTTTAAAGTTTTATGATTGAAAATTCGAGTCAACATTTTTTTCGGTATCTAATATATTAATATTTAAACAAAAATTCTTTGTTTATAACTGTTGTGAGAAAAATGTTGAAAATATTTTTAATGCATTCAAAAAAAATATTTATTAAAATATTTTTCCGATTGAAATCATTTTAATTTAAAAATTCATTTCAAATGTCATTATGTGTTTCGACACAACAGATGACAGAAAAAAGAAAATTTGATTACAATTTGTTGCGTAATGTGAGAAAAAAAATGAAATTTATTGATATAAAGTGCTTCGCATACCTATCCGAGCCGTGAGCCCAGGCTCCCAGAGCACGGGTAGATTTAGCAAATAAGAAAATTCTTTAACGGATGTCATTCCTGGAGAGATATTATTTGGTTGTGTGTTATGAGAGTGAACTGAATGTGACATATCTTGAGCTGATAGTGACACTAAATGCCCGAAACTATTTTCTGTCACATTTTTTTCCAAAAGTCTCATCTCTTCCTCCAGTCCTGTCATTGCTTTTAGTGCCATTCGAGTGAAGAGTCTAAGAGTTTGAGTATATGTGAAGATAGAGAGAACGAGAGAGGAACGGGAGAGGAAAGTGAAGTCCAAACACACGAACAAAAAAAACTAAAATATTTGGCCATTGATTGATAGCGAGTGAAATAGACCTAAACATGAAGTATTGGCGCTAATAATTCAATATCTGATACTTTTAAAGACCAGAACAACATTTTTTTACTACATATTACTATAACTCTTCTCTCGATAGTCTTTTTTTCTTTGGCTCTAATAATAAAGTTGTGCGAAAATAACTTTTTTTTCATATATCAACTTGTATATTTGCTGTATATTATATATAATATATATTTCCTCTTTTTGTTTTTTGTTCTCAATTTCATTGAATGCCGAAATCCTTTTATTTTGATATATTTTTCATTCATTTTTATCCTCACTTTTCCTCTTTATATCCATTCTTCACATATTCACTGTTTATATCATTTGCTCCAAATGTTTGTTCGTATTTTGTATACAAAATCAGAGACTTTAAGACGACATCTCTTTTCTAAACAAAATGAATTACTTGTCAGACGTGTCTTAGATTTGAATTTCCAAACAAAAACATTTTTAGTCAACAAATTGCAAAAAATATGTGAAATATATATTCCAATACCGATAGATCGCATGTAAAGTCAATTTTGATTATATCTTAATTCTTACGCTTAATAGTGTTGTCATCATTTGGTATTATAATTTAGTCGGGGATTGGAATAGGGATGCAATAGGAATGACATTTCATGTTTCATATTCATGAATAGCAATAGCCTTTGGAGCCCAAGGGAGAGCTCGCCCTTCAATTAGAACTTCTCTTTTCGTTCAAACTCTGGCATACATTCGCTTCTCTATTGAACAGTAGAGCCCATACATACAAAACTCTGCCATTCCTTACAGTTTTGCTCCTTTTTTAGGTACTGATGATTAATAGTTCTTCACTACTAATGCCTTTCCAATGAATGGATGCCAAACCGTTTCTCAACTCTATTTACTTTTTTTCTGAATATCATATTCTGTTTTTTCCGTATAAAATATTTTTATACATAATATATTTGTATTTATATTAAACTTATAATGTATTTCACAGAATATTCTTTAGATTTTTTTAAATTAAAACCGTTTCTCGTATAACAAATGACACACAAATTGCTTATTTATTTAATTCTGAATCGATAGTAAACTTTTAAAATTAATTCTAAAGAGAGAAAAGTTTTTTGTCATTTTGTATTCATTACATTTCAAATGCAAATTCAAATTTCATTCGCTTTTCACTTCTCTTTTCAAAACAAATGAGAAAAGAATTAATTTTATTCTTAAAAGAACTTTTCAATTGTAATAGAGTTAAGTTAAACATCAATACAAAAACATAGTATTATATTCTGTGTAACCAAACAGAGTATAAACCACTTTAAGTGTCGTTGAAATGAACGGAAAGTTTTAAACAAAAATTTTTAAATAAGACAAATGACGCGAAATTTATTTATCAATTATTAAAATGATTTTTTCGCCGGTTTTGGCAAAATATTGATAAAATAAGTTAATAGAAAATTGTTTAATGTTTTGATTTATCAAATTAAGAAATAGTAAAACTATTTTCATTTTTTTCTTTTTTTGATAATAAAATTAAATTTATTGTTAGTATTGTTCGGAATGCCTAACAATCGTAAAAATTTAAAACAATTGAACATTTGTTTTGTGTGTCTCTCGACTGATATATTTTATATGTTTGTTGAGTTTGTGTGACATAAATCTAATAACATATATATTTTTTGTGCTATTTTTGTGCTATTACTACAATTACATTTCGCCTCAATTTCATTTGGGAGTTCTTTTTCCCTTATTTTTTCGGCTTTTTTATTCAATTTTTCTGTTTAGCGATTGCATAGTTTTATATAATAATAAAAAATTTTTTTTACAAATCTTATATATTTTGTAAATGTATACAATGTCACAATTTTTTTCTCTTTAAATGATAACAAACCTTAACATTGAGTTAAAAATCCATTAATTTTTAATTGAATCTCTTTTTATATAAGAAGCTCTTTGTGTGTGTTTTTCTAAATATAGCTTGTTGAAATATTTACAATTTTTGTTTGCTTTTAAAATTTATGTTTTTTTAGATCTAATTGATTTTTTACGGTAATTGTTGACTAATTTGTATTTATTTTTGTCACTATTTGAAGGTTTTTTTTTGAATAAATATTTATTCTTTTTACTTATTATAGAATACAGTGACGAAAATGAGTTATAAATTTTTGAAATAACTTCTTTTCAGACAATTTTATGACAAATGAGTTCTAAAATTTCTATTCTATGAAAAGAATATGAAAGTAAAAAAATGAAAAATCAGGAAATTTTCTGCACTTTCTAGCCGTCGGAAGTCAATGACACCGTCACTCAAAGTATACGGTTTTTGAGTTTTTTGTCACAATTCTGTCATTCAATTGCAACTAAAGTAGAGTTTGGCTTAAAATCAGGAAAATATTTCATAATTTCTTACAGAATATTAGCACAAATTTTTCCGTAATAACAAAAAACTGAAAAAACATTAATTTTTTACAATTTTGTTAAATCTAATAACAAATTATATTGATGTCATCTCTTTTAGATTTAGGACAAAAATTATTTATTTTTATAAAAATTCATTGGATTTAGTGGCAAATCAAACCGAAAATAAATTATACTTTTTATAAGAAATCTTAGAGACATATACTTAGAGCTAAAGAAAGGAAAAAATACTAATCAAAAGATAAGAAACGATTTATTTTATGACAATAGTCTTGAATCGATCAAATAGTGAATGGATTCGAAGCAAAAACAGCGATTGAATGCCGAAAATCAAGAGAAATATTGCAATAAATTTGTTATCGCATTCAAACATCAAATGAGAAACGAGTGAAGAAAATAACTATTATTTTATATACGATTTTCAATTCGTTCAATTAGTTTCTCTTTTCTTGCTTTTCATTTCTTATATCTTGGGCTCAATTTCATTAATTTATATTTCTTTTAGTGTTATTTCATTTTTACTCCAATCCATAAAATAATATTAGATATATTGCACTGGCATATCATCTGGTGCACCAACTTGTTCATTTAGTTTTGTGCTGATTCAGTCTGAGGATAGATAGAGAAATGGATCCATTTATTCAACTTATTTGAGACAAACTAAATGCGTGTCTGTTATGCAGTTAAGTCTGTTATGTATGTTATGTCTGTTATGTTAACTACTTTTCATAAATGGTAATGAAATGAACGACTTTTTCTGTGCTCTCATCAGTAAAAATTGCGCTCAATATTAGGTTATTAGTCGGGAGGAGTTTTTTGCACTGAAGTTCCAGTACTCTGACTACACACACAAACTGATTAATTTGCTTCGAAATGATGATCATTATTACTAGTGATTCTCTTTTTCTCTCTCGTGCTCTACCAGTGCCAGCACAGGCCCTCCCCAATGAATAAATACCCCCTTCGGCGCGGAATAGCACCCCAACCGAGTAATGTATTAATGTATTCGGTGACAATTTATTGCCAAAACTCAATTATGTCATCGCTTTTCTCTCTCATCTCTACATTTTAGTCTCATTCGCTCCTAGCGTTCAATTGTTTGCTTGTTTGGCCCGAATTGGGGCTGCAATTGAGGTTTTCGGTCTGAAATCCATAATTTTTATTTTTGTTCGCTTTCTATTGGTATGAATGCCCTTAATTAGAGTTATGTCATGTATGTCATGTGTGTGTCTGTGCGCACGTGTCTCCACTTCATACGAGTTTCACTGATTGCTGGATATTAATCAATAGTAATGTACTTTCTATATGTGCTTATTGTTATAAAAGAGTGTTTTTTCTCTTTTAATTTATGTATAACTAAATCCAGTGATTATAACGTGTTTTTATACAGTTTACTTGACATTTGGATTAGTATTCTTTCACTTAAATGTCATACTTTATCGCATTATAAATCTAATTCGCCCTTAAAAGCTGTTTCACTGCAATACCTATTTTTATGTTATACACTCTTTACTCTCTTCTCGCTCTGTGTCTCGAAATACTAAAAATGCATTAATTTTTAATTAATTAAAATCTTCTCTCGTTTTTTCTCCGCCTATTCTACTGATGCTTAAAATTTAAACTAGAATATATGCCCAAGAAAGTAGTTAATTATTCAAAAAGTCAAATGCTATTTTGTATATTCCTGCAATGCATCGTATCTCTGCTCTATTTGATAGTAACAGACCTACTGTTCAACTCATTAGCTTAGAGTCTATTTATCTTGTTTTTGAATTTTATTTTATTAGTAATCTCTTTCTTAAATTTCTCTCTTTACGTATAATTTATTATTACAGATTATAAAATTTATTCTAACTAAATTAATGATTATTTTTAGTATTTTATTTTGAAATAATGTATAAAATTAAAAATTTATGAAAATTTGAAGTATTAACTTTAAATGTGTTCTTATTTTTACTACTCTTTATATTAGTGTTGATTAAATTTTTTTAGTTTAAAGTTTTAATTTGTTTTTTGTTATCTGTTTTTTGTGTTTTTTAAATTTGTTTGAACAATAGAGACTTGCTTGTGTATTTTATCATTTAATTGCTTAAATTGCAACTCATTTTCTCATTTAATTTGCTAGTTTCTTTTAGCCTTAATTCTCTGTTATAAAACAAATATTAATATTCTTTTTGCTATCTATTTATCAAATAAATTGAATACTATAACAGAAATTGAAATTTTGTTTTCAATGATCTGCAGAAATCCAGACGAAAACAATTACCCATTATTTGAAAGAATGAATTTTCTGCTCTATTTTCTTTGACTATCTATAATAAAGTATATAAACTTTTTCTAAGTTTAATGTCGAACATAGAGTAGATAAAAAAATTTAGAATTTTATTTTCGTATAATATATTTTCAATAAAAATTATACATTTGGTAAATATAATGTGTTTTATGTTTGTTTTCGTAATGTAATCATCGTTTAATGTATTTTTATTATTCTTTTTATCTAAAAATTTTATCAGTTTTACGATTCATTTAATGTGTATTTTATTTATTTATATATTTTTTGTAAAATATTTATTACGAAAACTCTTTATCCAAACACTTAATTCACTTCAAGAAAGTTATCTCTTTTTATAGAAAACAGTTGTCGGAAAATGAGAAGAATTTTTAATTTTGTAAAAAATACTTTCGAGTAAATAAAAAGTAAATATAAATGAATATAAATACAAAATAGAAAAAATTGTATATTTTTTGCATAAATATTTATTTTAATAATGATTCGCATAATTTAACAAGCAGAAATATATACATAAGATCTGCTCTTCGGGTCGTTTATGTTTAAGAATTTTATGCAAAAAATAAACTTTTATTTGAAATTCAATTTCTCCAACTATTCAATGATTTTATTTAAAAAAAAAGTTTATAAAATCCATAAAAATTTAAAAACATTTTTAAGAATATCTATTTTCTGCGGATGTAATTTGATACAAACTTTTAAATCAAAATTTTATTTATACATATGTTTCGGTTTTATTATACATATATGACATTTGATTATAGAAATATTGGAGAAATAGTATTAAAGAAATATTTTTTATCCAATAAACAATCAATTGGTTATAGAAAGCTATTATCAATTCTAAAGAACATTTCTGCGTTTGAGTGCTTTTTTGTATTATATATTCCAATAATAATAGAAGAATAATAGCTGTGAATTATATGCATTCGATGATAAATTGTCTTCCACTCAATCCTCTGCCCATTTGTTCATTTCATCCATTTGTGTATAAATTTATTTTCCATATATTTTCATATTTCGTGAATTCTGTTCGCAATACTCGTCTACTCTCGTCATACATATAATGGCATATATTTTGTGAGCAATTGTTTCGCATCAATGCTAAGCATTAGAAACGCATAAAATGTAAAATCCAGTCGTCGTAGTCGTCGAGAGAATCAGTTCCTATGACTGTCTGTGTGTATGTCAGTCCCACTGAGATTTGTTCCGACATTTCCACTCTTTTCATTTTCTATAGCATTTTGCTCTCCCAGCTCGTATTCCCTGTTATTACAACATCCCTGGCCTTTATCTCTTATCAGTTTCAGACATCAATTTATCTGAAAATTCGAAGATTTAATATAAATAATTTAACTAAAATTTTATTTATTTTTGTATTATTTTTATATGAATTTCTCTAAAAAGTTTGTAATTTATTATTTTGTTATTTCGAAACAACTGTATTTCAAACTGTTTTGCTAATGAAAATAATCAAAGCGTTAATTAAATTTATAAATTTCTAAATGTATGGATGACTGGCAATTGAAAACATAAATTATCGGTGTATTTGAGTTTTTAGAAAAATGTTAGAATACATGTGACAACTGTGAAGTATATAACTAATTGTTTTATTATATTTTTGCGCAAATACTCTCTGTTTTTGAAAACCAATGCCAAAAACATTTTAAAATTTACGTCAAATTTAGTTTTCAGACAAACTCTTCGCAAAATAATTAATTTTCTTTCAAATAAAATACTGTTCAATGAATTTGAAATTAATTAGATCTTAAGTTTTAAGCTGAAGGAACAAAGTCAGTTGCAATGTATAAAATCATAAATATTTTCTTGTTGCAATAACAGTCAAAAAAGTCCAAAAAACAAAAGTCAATAATTTTGAGTAATTTTCTGGTTTTTTGTTATACTATTAAAAATAACAAAAAATATATTTTTTTATATATTTAATCCGTTTATACTTTGCTGGTACTTAAACAAGATTTATTCTGGATAATTTTATATAACATATTATTATTTTTGTCATTTATTAAATCAATTTTCATTGAATGGGTAATAATGCAAAAAATTCACTACAAATGGCAATAATAACAATCAGAGACTCGACAGTTGTTTGAGAAAAATTGCATTAAATTATTTGACTATTTGTTTGCGAATGTCTTCAAATAATTTATTGATTAAATAATTTTTGGGTCTCTTTTCGGATAATAACGATAATAATAAATGTGAAGACATTTCTCGATACAGATCTGATTGCATATTCCGATTACTCGAATGCTTTTATACAGATTTGTTTGTCAGTGATTTGAATGCCCTGTTTGGGTGCACTCGGAGTCTGCATTAAGCAGTAGTGGCGGAGTGTCTGTGCCCTCAAAGTCATCGTTTTTATGATAAATTGATATTCGGCTCAACCGTTCCAACCATTCGCTTATTTATTCATGTCTTTACTACTCATCCCTTCATTTTTCGGTTT
This sequence comes from Belba bartosi, assembly GCA_034693685.1. Taxonomy (NCBI): domain Eukaryota; kingdom Metazoa; phylum Arthropoda; class Arachnida; order Sarcoptiformes; family Damaeidae; genus Belba; species Belba bartosi. The sequence continues at coordinate 11,110 of JAQFXP010000916.1, forward strand.
TGTTATTCGATTGTTTGGTTAAGGCATAGAAGGCATCGCAAAAATGCTATTTTTCTTTTTCTTTACTCATCCAGATCATGCAATTTTTGTACTTTTAGCTTAAATATACTTTTTTCTTATTATATATGTACCGCAAGAATATTCCTCAAATTTTAGAAAAACATTAACTCTTGACTGTATATAAATTGTATGCTTTTTGTAAATGTTTTTCTCTATTCTTAATGTTTTTGGAAATTTCTGGTACTGACCGTCAAATCAATTTTGATTTTTTATGCTTTTTGATTGAAATTTTCAATACTATTAAAAGTCAAATAAAAGAATATTTTTTTGTTATATTTGTTGGAAAGTTTGATTTTTAAATCTAATTTAATAACTTTGAAAAAGGGAGAGAAAAGAACCATGATAAAAACGCAATTGAATTTGAGTTTTAATATTAATAAACAAAAAATCAATTTAGAATATGAAGAAAAGCAAATCAAATATTTATTTTATTATTTAAGAGTTGGGCAAAAAAACGAGATAAAAAATACAATTTTCTTCGCTTTTACTACTTTTAGATAATAAAGTGAATAATAAGTGAAGTTTTGAGAGAAAATCAGAGTTTTATTGAATTGAGTTGTAAATGAAAAAGAAGGCGAGAAATCATATACGAGTTATACAGTTAGAGATTGGTTGGCCTCTAAAAAACGGTCATTCGATGGGTTAGTAGTGGTCTGGCATTCAGAATTTGTAATATACAGCTTGGGTAATATGATGGTGCACTTAGTTGACTAAACTTATTTTGCTGCCTGTGCTGCTGGTGCTGGTGCTGCACAGCCTTCTGCCAGCACTGGCTGGCAATTCCAATCTCCTTAAAGTAGTGAAGCACAGGATTTATTATTGAATTAGTTTACGATTTATGGATCAAATTTTTCAGTCTATGTATTGCTTATATTTGTTATACTATCAGTAGTTTATATCCTGAGTATATATTTTTGTAATTCTGGTTCAGAATATTTTTATTCGTCTCTTGGAGTATAAGAGCCATTCGCATGACTGACGAAAATAACGTTATTTTTATGTATTGTTCGGTGTTTTGATTTTTTGTGTATTCTCTAACTGGGGATGAATATTAGTGCTGGAGTTTAGAAACTGTTCAGAACTTATAGCGTACAGTAATAGTAAAATTAGAGTATATTCTGTATATTATTGGGTAATACCTTATGGGGCTTTTGGCTCAGCCTTTAAATGTGTTGTGCCTTTTCAATGGCCTGGTATTCAATGGACACATCGTGACCGACCAAACGGAACAGATATATAATATAAGAGTTTATATATTGTATATCGATAGCGAAATAGCTTTACTCTTTAGCCATTGATTTGATTGCTTATATGGTTTTATATAGAATATTCTGTTAGAAAAATGTCAACCATTTTTACGCTCTATTGATTCATTATATTTATGTTTATAACTCGAATTCTATACGAATTCATGTGTGTCTCATAATATTTGTCGTTAAGAATATATTCTTTGCATTTTTTTTCGTATTATTATTTTTATGTATATTTTTTTAATTTTGAATTTTGATTAAGTTTATTTTTTTCTCTCATTTGTATTTAAATTAGATTTTTACGTATTTATCTATCGTTTAATAAATTGAATTTTGTGTGTTTTGGTTTCAATTTGTTTTTTGTTTTTAATAAAAATTTTGATTGATAAATTTGTAATGGTATTTTTTATAAGAGTAATTTTATTGAAAATGTTTAATATTTATGCATAAAATTTAAATTACAATAAACAAAAAGAAAATTCTATTCTAATAATAAGATTTTGTTTTTTGTTTTCACTCTAATAACAAATAGCTTTTTCTAAAAATAAATAAATTTGTATTTTATATATAATATAAAAATATTTTGATAGAAATTTCGGGGAAAAAACATTACACTTCAAAATTCAAAACTCATGCCATCCATAAAAGTTATTTTAGAAAAAATATATATAAACTTTTGATTTCTATTTTTATTGTGTATTTTGATTGCATTCATAGACATTGAGAAAAAATATCGACTAAACTATAAACTAAACTAAAAATCTAAACCCATTGTAAAGGGCTATCAAAAAAGCCTAAATACTATAGATATCCCAATAAAGCCATTGATTGCAAATAGCATTTATGGCACAACAACAGAAACATTACAAAAGCAGAAAAAATTTATATAGAGAGAGAGAGAGAGAGTAATAGCGAGAAATACTATTTGTATTTATTGTACTGTACTTTACGAATGCAAAATTGGTTTTGCACTCCAATACCCAAATACTAACAATACATACATTTCGAATGTGTATTGCATTTACAATACAGATATAAATCTCTAAACACAGAAATTCTTATTTATATATTAGGTTTTGATCGAATCGCACAAAAATCTTTGCATCAGATATCGGAGCAAAGGCTTCCTTTTGTTGTGATATTGCAGAACAGAGTTGCCGAACAAATAGATAGAAGAATAAGAGAGTGAAATATATCTTTGAAATACGAGTTTAGAAAAGACTTTACGACTATTTTTCATTTTTATTATTCTTTCGCTTCTTTTTTCTCTTCCACTCGTATTAAAGGTTTTGACAAATTTTTTTCGCTTTACTTTACACAACAAAATCATTGCACAAAACATAACTAACTAAACCTTTACAGAGAAATTCGACAAATAGTATAAAATAGCAATCGTATAAACTAGAATATATTTATAAATATATAAAAAAGTAAGTAGCTCATTTTTTGGCTACTTTATTTTTTGTATAATAGAGTAAAGCACCGATTATAATAATATTTTTTTAATTAAATCTAATCTCCTTGCAATTAATTCACCAATTATCATTTTAGAAATAATTTGATATTTAAAATTGAATTAGCAAGATGAGTTTGCCAAAATAAATTATTTTAAATAATTTGAATAAACTGATTATCTTAATCAAATATTTTAATAAAATTTATTTTTGCCATTACAATATTACAATGGAAAATAGGCCAACTAAATTTCTATTTGCTACTTACTTTCCATTTTTAGCAAACTAGAAATTACATTTTTTTTGTTTTGCTTCCAAAAACATAATATAATTTAATATTTATCTTTTGCATTGCTAAAAATATTAAATCAATAAAGCAAAATTTACATTTATATTTAAAAATATTTATACACCAGATTCGAGGATGAAAAAATTGTTTTGAAAATTTGATATTCAACTATAGAATTGAATCTAAAAAACTAGTTTTTTTTTGTATTGAAATAAGCAGTGAATCACTGAATGTTTTTCTCATATAATTTGATTTGTCTCTCGAATTCTTCCTACTCTTCACTGCCTGTCTCTCTGTCTCTCTCTTTAATGTCATATATTTTTTCTTCTCTTTTCTTATAAACAGAGAATTTCATTGCAGAGAATATTCTGCAAAGAATTTATTGATTTGTAAAACTAATGCCTTTTTTGTCGTCTATTTTTGGAATCTCTTATTCCTTATTCTCTTTAAAACGGAATAAAATATATAATAAATCTTTTGATTCAGTGATCTGTCAATTCTGATAATGACCTCATTTTGCTAACTGAATGACAAACAAGTCGTCCTATTCTTTGCCCATTCCTCTCAAACAACTTTAATGACTAATATATACGAGAATTAAAATATTAGTTCGGAATTGGAATTAAAACTGAAGAGAGCTTTGAGTTTGAAGAGAGAATTAGCCGCAACTGGTATTGGGTATACGATTGGCATTAGTGTCACATCTCTTCTCTCACATACTATCTCTGCCAGACTTTGCTTTGCAGTTCACAAGACTCTTCTATTCTCTTCTGTTCTTCTCATTGCCTAATCATAAGGGAAAGGGCTATATGTGAGCAGTATCTGATGGCCGGGCACAGCTACTAGTGCTCTACGTCTTTTGCATCTGGTGTTGTGCAGATAATTCTCGTTAAATTCATTTGTCATGCAATGCATTCCAATGAGTAATTGTTATTCTTTTCAGACATTTTTTGTTCGGTACAGATCTCTTCTCTCATTCAACTTCTCATACCAGTGCCTCATATCGTATATATATTGTATGGTTTATATATATTATATCTTTTACGCGTAAATGAGCGCTAAAGCAATGGATGTGTTTCCATAGCAACGATCATTTCTATTATTATTATCCGGGCATACAATGTAATAAACGGCTAACTTATTGCTGCAATTACTTCTTGTGCCCGACCAGACACAGGAGCCCTACCAACAAATATAATATTTCTTCTCTTTTCCCTATTTTTTTCACTTTATATCTTAATTCTGTTGAAAAATAATAATTTTTATTATTTTTCCCTTTTGTTAGCATTCTATCAAATTTTTGTTAATACAGTCTTAAAATAACTTAAAATTATTTTTTTATACAATATGTTTATTATTCTTTAATCTGCTTTTTTACAAATAATTTTTCTTTTTTGCAACTAATACATTTTTGTATTAAATTTTAATAAATATTCTTGTCAAAATTAAACAAAATTATTTCTAAAAATTATTAATAAACTTGTCACCATTGTACTAGTTGCGATTTTGAACAAATTTGTATTTGAAATATTTTTAATAACTGCTGATAGATAATTTAACATATTTGATAATTTTCGCATTTACTTATTTTAATTATAAAAATTTAAGTAAATAAACAAATATTTTAAAATTTATGTTTATTTTTCTTCAACAGTTTTGGCACAAAATAATTTTAAAAACAAATTAAATGATAAATTCGATCTAAAAGTCACTCCAAAAACAAGACAATGGAATCAATTGCACGATTGAATCGATCTCGAGATCACATTAGACCCCATATACCACAGAATCGCAATTCAGACGATAGCGAAACCGATGAATACAATGTTATCGGTTCGGACCGACAGTACGAGCGTATCGGCGATCGGGCGTCCGGTTCGTCGACCGGAACCTCTTCCCGATCTTCGAACAATCATCCGAACATTGGCGCACATCCAGGCGTTAAGGCCACACATTATGCCGAGTCTGCTATTTATAGAAGATCCAGAGGTTTGTCTCTTTTGATTCACATTTTATGCACTCTTTTTATTTATAAATTTAGTACTCGATATCTTAAACTGCAAAAAAATATGCTTGCTATTCAAAATAAATAATGCTCTCGACAAAATTATAAACATACTGTAAATACAGTTTATAGGGTATATACAATATATTTTATTAAATATATATCAAATACAAAATTATACAAGTGCAATATATTTATTTTGTTAAATTAAAATTTTATGCTAAAATAATATTTAATTAAATGCTTAAATATTTGCTTGTTTAAGGGATTAATTAAAATATTTAAAATAAATTTAATATTTTTAATTAACTCTGAAAATTGCGAGAATTTGCTTTTTATTACTTTTATAGCACTATTATTATCCAAACATTGATTGTGTTCTCAATAATTCAATTCTCGTACATATTTTCATTTGCAGTATTAGCACAAATTGTGTATTTTTTATAATTCAAATATTGGATATATTTTACTTTGCCTTCGCTAACAACAAACACTAAAAGCATACAAAAGAATGCAATTTATAATAGAAATAACTTTTTTGTCACAACGACTGCCAATCTATCAATAAATGTCTGCAAACGAAAAGAAATGCGAAAAAACAGACTCTAAATGAAAGTCTATTTTCTCAACACTAACACGACGTGTGAAACAAATAAACACTACTTTTCGCCGAAAACCAGTCTTTTTCTAACAAAACAAAAAATGAATTCAAACACAAAATTATAGTTATTTTTAATATCAATGTATTTGTGCGGAATATAAATAGAATGAGAATTCTTTTTATATTCTGTGATATTCATCATTCATTCACTCATTTATATTCCGAATAAAATTCAAATTCACTGCTCTTTCTAATACAGGGCAACAGAAGACTTGAATTCCATATATTTTGTTAAAATAAATATATATTTAAAGAATTGAATAAAGAATTTCGTTTTTCTAAGAATAAAATAGTGTCTAAAGAAGTTGATATTCTGTAGACATTAGGAAAATGTTGAAGATTTTTGTTAAATGCAGATTTGTCTCCACTTTTGCTGTTTTGTTTTGTATAGTTTTGTTTGCATTTTGCTATGCATTTCACGTTTTTTCGTATATCTATTTCATGAGTCAATTCTTAAGCATTTATTTTTTTGTCAGCGCTTTATATATTTTGTTCCAATTGTAGTGAATAGAAGGAGAAATGTGAAAAAGTATTTATTTATGTGAAAATTGATTCGTATATACTCTCTGTAGTAAATCCGCTGTAATTTAAGGCTAAAATATTTTTTATTCTTCTCTTATCTAACTTACAATTTCCTGTCACTCACTAACAAACATACATTTTATGTGTGTTTTGTGTACTCACTCTCTTTTGCACTGTATGTTTGCACAAGCCTCTTTTTTCTTATTCACTTTCGCATATTAGATAAATAAAATGTAAATTCTTTTACTTTCAAACGTATAGATTCGGTGTTTGTGTATAAAAATATATATAAAATGCAAAAAACTTCTTGCTCTCTCGTTTTCTCTCCCTTTCTTCCCTGCTCTTTCTCGCTCTCTCTCCCCTCCCTCCCTCTCTCTCCCTTTCTTTTTAAAGTTTATCTTTAGTTACGATATATTTGTCCTTTTTTTGTGTGTATTCTAAAACTTTTTATTCCTTACTATTCGCACTCAATATATACTTTGTAGACAAAAAAATTCTCTGAGTTTTAAATGAAGTGGTCTTTAGGTTTGACAACAAATAGTGAGAAAATATTTTTTGTTTATATTCAGTACGCGATTGAGTGAATAGGAAAAAACTTTTGCATTTTTCTCCCTCTTCTCTCTATTAGGTTTGAATATATTATAAAATTGCAGAATCGGCTCGAATTCAATCAATCGGGTGCTCTCTGTCGCACAGTTTGTGGGCTAACCCTGTTATTGATGTCCCACTAGGTATTGGATGCGATTCCTCGTTGTGCTGATGAGCTGTGTTATGAAGTTTGTGTCAGAAGTTAGTTGTTTTGTTGAATTTTATACTTGAATTAAATTGACGGCAAAATTGATACGAAATTCGGTTCAAAAATATAAGATTTATTTTAGTTTTTGTACTCTGTATAAAATTAGCTATTCGTTGGTATAGTATATTGATTTGACTTTTTGTTTAATGTCATGAATAAAATATTGGCCAAATCACAGAATACAAGTCCCGATTGCATTCGTGTTTCGAGTTATATGTCGGGGAATAGTGTATAAAGTTTCCAAATTTTTTTTCAATTTTAAATATTTGATATTCTTTTTTAGTTTTGTTTCTGATTTTTGCGTTTTCTGTATTGTTTTCCCTTTAATTCTATCTCTAGTTTTATGCAAAAACTTTTTCAAGTTTTATGTTTCTTATTATTATCTCTGTTTTACTTATTTTGCTTTATCTCATAAAAGACTTTTTATTTTTGTTTTTGTTTATCCATAAAAAATATAAGAATATTAAATACATATTCATATGTTTGAACCCATTTTTCTCCATAACTTTTAAGGCTTTTTTGGGACTTATTTACTTTGGTTTTTCACTAAATTCGTGTATTATTCATATTTTCAAATATTAAAGTTGAAGTAAAAACTATTTTTTAAATTATAGTATTTTTTCAATATTTATAGTTTGGGGAAAAATTCGATAGAATTTTTAAAATTATTTTTTATATATAAAAACTCTTATAATAACTTACATGTTAGATAGGAATATTTCTTATGAATAACTTTTAAAATTAATTTTAATCTGTATTTTATTTAAGCAAGAGCATAAGATTTTTGTTGAAAATATTCTTTACATGTTAAGAATTCTATTTGCTGTAGAGTTTATAAATTTTTAAATACAAAATTCATTCGTTATTCTCTTGAAAATCTTATGGAATCGATAGGCCATTGCATTAGGTATGACATGTCGTTTGAGTGAAGAGAGAAAGCTCTTCAAAGACTTTATTCGATAGATCAGTAATAATTGGAGCAAAATATATAATACATAACGAATAGAGTATTTGTGTATTTGTATTGCATTTCCACTTTCTATCCCTCTCTTCCTTAGAGCAACTGTTTTTGACACAACTGTCTGCAACTGTAGCCCTCTTTACCTGCAATACACTTCACAAGAATATAAAGAATATACAGAATATTATGGAATAATATATTGAAACCTATCCAAAGCCTGGGAGAGATTGAGCTCAAAGCCAGAATCCGACAAATATAAATAACATATCCAAACAATAAGAACATATTCTACTGGTTGTTGTCGTTATCTTTAATTAATTTCTTTCTTATACTTATAATCTTTTCTATATTTGTAATCAATTTTCAGACTTATAGTTATTGATTCACTTGTTTAGCAATTTATTACTTAATATTCAATCAATTTTTTCTAACCAATCGATTTAAATAAGTATTTTTTTAATTCCATTAGTATTTTATTATATGTTTAATGTTTTAATTAATGATTTGTTAGTGAAGTCAAATTATTTTATCAATTTTATTTTCAAATGCATTTTTTGTTACTTTTTCTTCGATTGTATTCTTGTATTGAAAAGAAATACTTATTCTTTGCATTTAATGATTGAATTTTTTGTTTGTTTGCAAAACATTAAAATTAAAGACAGAATAAAATCTAATATTATTCTAAACACTATTAAAGACTGTTTTCCACACATTTATACAATTGAATTGACATAATCTGAAAGAACATACTCTTAAATATATGCGCTTTTTATGCCTTTGCACTCAAACAAGAGCTACAAACAAAAAAACATTTATTGATTATATTCTTAAAGCCCAAAGAATATTGTGAAGACATTCCTTCATATAGTACTCAATATACAAATATTTTTCTTGACTTTGTTTTCGGCAAATTTTTTCATCCATTTATATCGAATTCTTAAAAGGATTCGACTGTAAGTGCAAACGAAATACTTTGAGTGAAATATACAATTTTTTTGGCCCATAAAGTGCACATTTGGCTAAACAAAAAACACATACTTTATATTACTCTTTGCCCTATTTTGTTTGAGTTTAGAACAACACATTTGCACTGGTAGTATACAATGGTACGGAGGGTCCATACAATGGTGCTGAAAATTATCCAATTTCCTTATTCTATTGTAGTTTCTTTGCTGAAAATTTCATGCCTTTCAATGTCTTTTGTCTCTTATGTCTTCTTATCTTTTTTTTTACTTCACTTTCATTCAGTATTTGTTTCTCTTTTTCTTTTATTCAATAAGTATAGCCATTATTGATATGGATGTGAAATAAATATATTTTGGTTTTTATTCACTTTAATCAGTTTATTAATGGTTTGTTTGTTTGGGTTAAGTTTAGTTTCAATTTTTTTTAATATTTGTTTTTTATAATAAAATCTATAATTTTATTATAAATTATTTTTTTTAATAGTAAACAAAAATATTTATTGATTTCGGATATCATAGCAATTGAGTTGTGGATAAAGAAAAGTGCATTAAATCCCGTAATATATCGAATAAATCTATTTCTTAGACATACTATTTGGTCGAAATTATATTTTCAATAATATCTTTCTTTTTTACTTTTGTGCCAAAAGATAAGTTAGATTTTCAAAAGAGAAATTCATTATTCAATTTGAAATGAAGAATATTTGCAGAACTTGTCTTGAAATTCAAAATTTCTTCTTTGAATAAAGTGATAATTCTAAAGAAGATCTTATATTCATGTTATCAATAGTGAGTTAACGAGAAAATAGCGTACATTTGATATAAGGAGAAAAATTTTCCGAGATGAAGTTAAATTTGATTTTACAAATGATATTCAAATATGAAAATAGAAAGATATAGAATATGGGACTAAGAATATACACGAATTATAATTGGATTTCTTTAAAGAGTACGAGAATTGGATGAAACGGCGAATGGAAATGAATTTTTCGAGAATTCAATTCATAAACATATCACTCGAGTATTGAATGTATGAACAAAAGCGAAAAAAATTTTGCAAACATTACTGTATTTGGAGAACAGTTTTGGAATGAAAACGAGTGAATATTTTGATTACTCATTGAATTTAAATCAAATTTTCAAAATTAATAATCTGTTTAACAGCGAATAACAGCGTTAAGCATGATGATAGGGTTATTTGTTAAGGCAATGGTAGGAACGGTATGTAATCAGAGCTAATTTGCTAAACATTAGAGACATCTGCTCTCCAATAGTTAGTTAAAAGTTATGTTTATTCTTCGAGTTCTTCACTAGAGAGCAGACAATGAGAGTCTGTTTAGCGAAACATTTCATTATAAGGAGAACTTCAATGACATTTCGCGTCGTTTTCTTCTCTTTTTATTTTTGTTCTCATTTATTCATTTCGTCCACTAATGACTGTCGTCTACATTGGTATGAGTTCCCAATTTTTCAATATATCTTTTATTTAATATTTGAGCCGTTAGTTAGTGAAGAGAAATTGTTTCCACGCATTAATGATCTCTCATTGTTAGATAAAAGCGTTCGGTATATACAGTACTCACTGTACTAACGGTGCTCTCTCTGCTCTCTGTGCTTTCTGTACTTTCTGTACACACAATGTTAGTTATATAACTGTTTCTACAGTTAAGAGCAAGACTGTCACCAGTTAAGAGCCAACAGATGATCTCAGATGAATAACATGAACACATGGATTCAATAAAAGTATAGTTATCCCTAATATAAGCGCTATTATATACTTTACATCTATTTTTGCAATACGTTTAGAATTTTTTTTGGTTTTTTTTATAAAAATAAATTATGTTTTCTCTCGATTGATGTATAATTTATAGTAATTTTGTTATAAAATTTTTAATACAAGTTTATTTTTAGATTTATAAATTTATATTCATTTGGCTTGGTTCTTTATTATTTCTATTGAATATAATTTTATTTTCTCTTTTGAAATGAGTTTTGTATTAAAGATAGAAATTGTATTTATTATTAGTTTATTTCAACTTGCTTTCAAAAGACTATACGAATAAATGAGAGAATTTTTAGGAATTTAAATTAGATGAATGTCTTTGAATAAATTGTAATAAAGAGGTTTTCTTAAGGATTTTAATATATTTTTAACATAAATTTTAATATAAATTCTTTTATTCATTAAAGTATTCTGAATTGACTTTTAGGCAATAGTTTACAGAAATTATATTAAAATTTATTTGAAAATTTTGAAATACATAATAAAAATTTGCAAAAATGCCGTTAGACATGACTATATCAAATAAGTAAAATTATTTTTATTAATTTGCAAATTTATATAAGAATGATAAGTTGAATAAAAATTAGTTTGAATAAAAATTATAAAATAATTTTAAAATTTATTTCAATTATAAAAATTTAACTATTGTATTGACATGTTACAAATATTTACATAAATTAGTTTTAAATGTTACTGCTTAATTTTGTTGTATTAAGATGGCGTCTAAAAATATAATTAATTAACTTAATTAAAAATTACCCATATGTCAAAATTTTGGCTTATATAAAAACAAACATTACTTTTTGTTCAAATATTTAAAATGTTTAATTTTAAAAAGTATATTTTAAATTTAACTGTATCAAGCTAAATATTTGCAATTCCATGTTTATTAAAAAATGAGTATGTTTTTAATAATTTATCAAGCTTAATTTAATTTTTGTAAATATAATTTAAACTGTGCATTAATTCTAAAATTTACAATAATTTGTGGTCAAAAATCTAAATCACCAGGGTATATTTTTAAAAATTAATTTATATGCATTGGATGTTTGATCGGAACAAACCATAAATCAAAAAACTAGTATCGAATGGTCTGTAAGTCATATCCACTTCTCTCACGTTTTTTCTCGATATTAATGCCGACGACCACAACATACAGACCTTATCGCACACAAGACATACTGTATATGTCTGTCTAACCATAATTTATGTAATCCCTATATGCGATAACATTCACCGAATTCTTATGATATAAAACTCATTTTTATTATTCTCGTCCATAAAAATACGATTTTGAGAAACTTTTTCTCATTTATTATACTTTCAATTGACAAATATCTGATTTAAACTGGGT
>JAQFXP010000917.1:0-23196 GCA_034693685.1 Belba bartosi
GGGAATGTATTACTAAGTTACTAAATTAATTGATCCGGTCAACTTATACAACTTTTAAAGCGTTTTTCTATAATACCATACAGAAACAACTTTTAAGAGTAATTAATTTATGATTAAAATATAATTAATGATAAAATTCTATTAAACTAAGCTATTTTAAACAAGCGAGAAAAAAATTGCTTAAAAGATTAGTCTTATTATGACTGCAAGAGTTTTGAAACTAAATCGGGTAATAAATAAATTTTTATCCATAGAAAAAATTCAGATCAAACACTCGAAATAGAATATCTAATTATATATTTATTTCAATATATTTTTCTGAATTAAAATTAAACCTTTATTTTAAAAGATAGTAACTTTTGATTTGCAATTTTGTAGTTCAGTCGTAGGTTTTAATTAGTTTAATAGCTTATTATTCATTATTAAAAAATTGTTTTATACCATAAGAATGTAGTGTTGTGTGACTTTTAAATAACAATTTGAATGATAATTGAGCCAATGGACAGTTAGCTGAACTAAGCCACAAGTTCGTGAGGATTTGCATTAAAACACATTTGTATTAAACTTTTTTTAAACTCTAATAATAATCTCGTAATACGATCTGCAAAACAAAAGACTAGTAATAAAATAAAAACGAATCCAATTTATTGTTAAACAGCAGTGAATGAGAAAAAAATTGTTTAATAATAATTATTATAATTATTAATGCGAAATGATTTATGAATTTGTATTTTTGAGATGCTCTAGGCAGTCGGAAAAGCTTAGAACCGATGAAAGTTTGTGCATGTTTAGATATTTTTGTTTCTGTTCATTGAATTAATTCGCATTAAACTAAATAATTAGAAAAAAATAGATCAAAAATTTTTAATCTAATAAATTAATGATATATTAATTTTTGAGCAATTAATCGCAATTAAATTGCTTGACAGATTATGATTGAAATATTCGACGTTTTTTATATTATTTTATTAATGAAATAAAAGGAAAAGTTTAAAAATTTAGTAATTTAATAGAATTAATAAAAGTGTATAATCAATATACATATTAACATAAAAAATATTAGATCTACTCTAGTAATCAAAAAAGCATTTTTTTATAACGCAGTGTTTGTTCGTTATTTTCCTCTACCGGAAGAGAATTGTATTTAAAACTAATAGTAATAAAAAAATATATAAAAAGCAAAGGTGTAGTGAATGTAGTATATTGTAAACTGAATGGAATAGAGATCTTATTCGATAAACTTGAATGAGTATATGAGAAGTGATAAAAAACTGTTCGCCACTTATCCGATCATTAAGCTTATGAAACTGGATTAAGAAACAAACTTGCAAACTTCAAATTATAATTTCTCAACAAAAGTCTTATTTTTTTCTCTTGTTATTTAATAAGAGATGTAGAAAATTGTTTGATGGATTGCCCAAGGCAGTTTGTTGTGGCGAAAGTGTAGTTATGATTAGTCAAAATTGTAGTCTCGAGTCTTTTTGTTATTTAGTGTTTTGTTAAGAGTTTTTCGAGAATTCATCCGTCATTCAAGTGTTTATGTATTTTAATTTGACTTTTTATTTATTACAATCGCTTCTGTGAATCCCGATCTCAATATTAGTAACACTTTTATTAAATTGAATTAAAGGATTGCATTAATTAATTGTTGAAAATTTATTATTTAGTAAATAAATAAAATAAATGTTTGAAAAGAAATTATTTAACAACAATAACAAGATTCTTTTAAATGATTTAATACTACTCACTAATAAGTATTCCCCGGAATATAAACCTATTTTGTTATATCAATGATAATGTTTGGCCTAAAGGTGTGTGAAATGATCTAAAGCTTTAAACGAGTAAATGAAACCACAGAGTGATTGTTGAATAGCACATAAATGCTATAAATTATCGTATTATTGGTATAAAGACTGTACTTTTATGGCAATTCATTATTTAATATTGAAATAAAAACCAATTCAAACAAAAGCTATGAAAAAATTCGCTTTTATTCTAATCCTTATAATGCAAACAGTGATTCACTATTTTCTTAATACTTTGATTGAGTTTCATATGGAATAAAAGTGTTGACATAATTGAGTACATTATTCATCAATTTGTGTGTTCATTGGTTTGAATAAAAAAATTATTTGAATCTGAATATTGAAACAGACATCGACTGCGAGTACAGAACCACTCAATCGAGCGTTACTCCATTTTACACTTCATAAGTGATAGAACTCTATCGCCAAACGCTATTTATTATTATATTATACAATGAATAATATTAAAGGCAAACAAAAATAAAACAAAAAGTATAAAAACCCAAAATTTAAATGACAATCAATCTGTTGAGTTGAATAAATTCAATAGACATTAAACATTTTTCAAATTCTCTCTCAATCGAAATTTTATGTATTTTGTTAGTCAAGTGAATAAAAAGTATAATAAAAATATCAAATGTTTTTCTAAACAAGTTTAGTCTAAAATGTATAATATTCTTGTTTTTTATTCAAATGCTCTCTAATTATAAGAAAAGGTAGAAAACAAACAAAAAGATATATAAATTAGGACTTAAATGTCATAAAATAAGAGCGAAGTCACGACATGTGGCCATAATTATGCATAAAAATCGATTAGTAATGATAGCAATGACAGCAATGATAGAACCGATCCGAAGGAAAGACATTGGGAAGAAAGCTAAAGAATTTCATAAAAAACATTTGTTTTAATTTTTACGATTTCAACACTTGCTTTAAAGTGAAGAAACAAAAGAACACAATAAGTACAAAAAATACACATTCACATAAAATTCTTTTATTTGATGTTTCATTAGAATTTGGTTCAATTATCTGACATAAAGAACAATAAAATACTTTAAAATGTTTTTCCAACTAAAACGAAATCAAATGTCAAGTTTAATGCATTTCTAATTTCTCAATGTATTAGTAATCGAATTACAATTTAATATTAGCCTTAATTTGAACGTATATTAAAAATTTATTTAAGGAGTAATGAAGAGCATAAGCAAGTTTAAGCTAGTTTAAAGCTCTATTAAAGCCTAAGTCATTAAATTTAATGTTATTTTTTTTTATTAAAATCTATTATTAAACGCAAAATTAATTTTGATAAACATTAAAAACTTTTTTAAATATGACACAAATTTATTGCACTATCAAAAGACATCATCTAATGCACTTGCTGAGAACATTATACAGAATAAATTATAATATACTTTATTAAATTAAGCTCTATTTTAGAAGTTTTATTTATATTATTTTATTCTTATTGTTCACATAAAAAACTTAATTAAATGCTCTAACCTTTATTTGTATAAAATTTAAATTATTAAATTTAAATTTTTATCTTTTATATTCATTTATTTGTTTTTCTTTCTTGACCAAATTTAACTTTTGTATAAACAATAAAAATGTAATCTCTTAGATAAAAAAATTTGTATCATTTTTACTAAATTTAATTATGTTCAAAATTTGTTAAGATAGCGTTTAATCTTCTATAATGCTTTCCAGCAAGCCCATTAAAAAACTTTTTGTTTATATTTGTTTTCCGAAGCCTCAACAAGTTTAAAAATGTATATTTATTTGTTTTAAACACAGTTTAATTTTATAATATTAAAACCAATTACATCTGAAACGTGAGGCTTAGAAGTATAAAAACAAAATTGGTCAATTGGTTATTAATATGTTTGAAAAATGCCGAATTTTGTGTTTATGTTCTTCTTTTGAACAAAATATATTATACAGTATTTATAGCCTCTAATGAATTCAACAGAAAATAAATTCAATTTTTATTTTATTTGAATATTTATAAATTAATTGAAGGCAGAAATACTCGAAGCGTATTATTACGGAAGATATATTATTTTTTTTGATTAATAAATAGGATTTACTTTTGGTCAGAAAACTGTTCAAAAACTGCTTTAAAATGCAAATAAATTGTATAATATTTTAATAAAAACAACAAAACTGTAAACAGTTTTGTTTATACTGTACAACAATGAAATTGCATAGTATTGTGTATTGGGTTTAGTTTTAAGGTTATTGTATTTTGAACACTCTTTTCAATTACACCGAGGGGTGGGTTATAGACCTAATTCTAATCCCAACGGTGTTTCCCAAAATATGCCTCAAAATATTTTATTTTTTAAGCATTATTCGAACAGTTATTATATCAAATGTCATCATTAGAATCAATGCTTTACTGATTCAATAATGATATTTAAGTTAAGATATCATTAATGATTGAAACAATTCTATTTTTAAAAAAATTTAATAAAAAACTCTTTAGCGTAATATACGAGTAATATCGACAAAATAAATTTAGGAAGGCACTATTAGTGCAACTTAGAACAAAAAACTTCTCATGCCGCTCAGTCTTTTTTATCAAACAATTCTCAAGTGATATATATTTTTAAAATACTTTTGTCGACTGTAAACAGAAAAACACAGAACTCGTGTGAAAAGCATATTAACAGATATTGTTTGCGACTAATAATTACTTACAAAACCGAACAAATAGATAAATGCAGATATTTTTGTTGTTTTTTCTTCACACAATATTAGGCCACTTATGTAAGTTTGGTTGGTTTTTCCCCTTATCTAATACGAATGATTCATATAATGAACTGACGGGAAAGTACTGATACGGAAAGCAGTTTATGATAATCAGTATTACAAAATGTAATAAAATACAAAATATTGATTTAGATTTGAGATTAATCAAGCGATTGAATCAAATTTTTATTTATATATCATATTACGTTTGTTTTTAGATTAATAAATGTGTATTAAAAGCGGGGTTAGAGGGTATGACTAAAATATAAACATTTAATTTGTTGAATTAAGCTAGAAAATTATTTTTAATTTAGAATAAAAACTAAGCTCATTACTTTAAAATGTATTTATTTTATTTTAAATTACTGGGTATGTTGCTTAAATAAGCTGTATTTGGTAAAATATTTTAAATAAAAACTTTAAACTTGTAAATAAAAAAAACCTATTATTCCTACTTAACCCCTAATTAGCCGCTTATCTTAATACCTATTTAAATGTTTGTTCCGTTTTGTAATCAATTTTTTGTGTAAAATTGAAATTTTTCCGTACTTATTTTTAAACAAAGTTTTGCAATAATTTTATTTTTGTTTTGTATTAACCACATTCTCACTAAAAGCTCAATTTTTCCAAATTATATTAATACTTTTGAACTAAAACATGTTTTTGCATATTTATTCGTTTTGAAAGCTATAAATTAGTTTCTTTTTTATACTCAATCACAAACCAGTAATTATGTGGTTTTTGCTATTATTTCTAAATTTAAATCAAAAACAATTTTTAGAAAATAAATATTTCACACAAACAATAAAAGTTAAATGTTTTAAAAAATGTTTATAAATATGATAAACAATCAGTAATCCTAAAATTAAATTATAATTTGATTGTATAAAACATTTTAACCAAAGTTTACATTTAAAAAAATACATAAATACTTCGATAACACCTATTCATCAAAATAAAACTCTCTTCACATCTGAACTTAAATCTATTAATAATTTTTGTTTTTGTTTTATTTAATTAATTTTAAGACCGAAAAAAACAATTAAATTTAATTTTAGTACCAATTTCACTAATAACGTGTTTTTAAAAGCAATTTAAACTTTTTTTTAAAACACTATTTATTTCAAGAAATTACTATTAAGTGTATTGAATAATTGGAAAGAATTAGAAAACAGTTTAACTTAAAAACCCAATTAAAACAAATTGTTCAAAATAGCTTAATGAGTAATAACAGTTATATATACTAATATATGATAATATTGTTTTTTATATATTATTATATAATGCCTAATCAATATATAGAGGTAAAGTAGTTGAATAAGTACATTTTAAATAATTTATAGATATGCAAATTATATTTAAAAACTTCATAAAAAAGAGTTCAGCAACGCTTGACGAACGGGAATAGAGTTTTTTCTTGACTGGAAACTATGTTTTTTTAATTTGTTTAAGAGTTTAGTCGAGAATAAAGTTAAATGTCATCAAAATTTTACGCTTAACTGAGTTAAAGGGATGCCTTAAATCTGAAACACTTAATACCGTTAACTCAAATATAGCTGATATGAAAAAAATGCATTTGAATCGAGTTATACAGACGTGTAGAGACACTCTGATGCGATTGGTATAGGAATTGGTGGTTCACTGTGTTAGCAATGGGTTCTTATTAATAAAAAGCTAACGGTGCTCTTACCTGTGCTCTTAACTGTGCGAAAGTTAAAAACGAGCGCAAAACTAGTAATATAAAAGTGGAGCACAATTTTTAAAATGAATTCAAATGGGCTTTCATTCTCCTAAACCTTTTTCATTTTCAGTTGAATTCTCGATGAATTAACTTGTCTTTCGATCCGAAAGATTTCTTACAGTTTGTTCTTCACAGACGACATACACAACAAATTGTTTTTTCGTTTTGTTTTTTTTTATTTTTCAATCTATGTCTGCATTTTTGCCGAAAATGTTATTATCTCTTGTTGTTTACTATAAGTTTTGATTTAAGTTTCTAAAGATTATATAATTTTGTTGAAAGTTTTATCAAAAGTTTTTCAGACTTTTTTTTGTAACCAAAAATAAAGTTTTTATAGTTTTTAATATAAGTTTATTTTTGTGCTTTCAATTGTTACTAAATTCTCATTAAAAAATATTTATAAAAGTTAATCAAAGATGAATTATCTACTATTTTTCGCAACATTACTCTACATACGAGCAAATATTGTCAATAGCAATCAAGTGTCGTATATGCACATCAACCACACACGAACATCCCGTGCACAGACACCCAATCCTGCCATTCAGAGCTATGCCAAATATCAACAACTTATGGGTAATTAGAAATTTAATTTATTTTTAAAGAATTGTTCAAAATATTTCCATTTTTAAAATAAATATATAAATAACTTATTGCCATATCTACTGAAATGTACAAAACGTAATGAATTGCAGTAATCATAAGACCTGTCTTCTAAATATGTAAAAAATTATCTAAATCTGTTTCAGCAAAAAAGTAAAATATGATTTATTAATCCTTTTATTTATTTATTTTTTATAAATTTTTATTTTTTTTGTAATTAAATTATTATCTTCTTATTATTATTCAAAAGATTTTTTTCCTAATTTATTATTCATAAACTTTATAAGTATTTAATATTTGTTTTTATAATATATTTCTATTCATTAATATCGAGTTCAGTATTCATGCCGTTATATAACGAATTAATTCTGATATTGAAAACATTTTTTATCGCAATTAAAGGTCAACCCCAGGAATCAATCATAGGAATGGATTCAATACCACATTTGCATCATTTAGATCACGAGGGCTTGAATTTAGTCGATCCCTCTCTCGAGAACTGGGAATTCAAAGAGCCTATTGTAGTCAAACCGCCCAAACTATTGTCGGTTCCGGTGGCCAGAGATATACTCTTCTCGACTGACGGCAAATACGTGCCCTTTGATATCGACCACAAGAATATATACAGACATTACTTGCGATCGGATTTGTATTTACTCGACTGCAGTGGTTATGGAGACAAACCGGAAACGCCGAACATTCTCTTGGATGACCTGCACGAGGCTTTCAGATATGCCGAGTCGGCCACCGATTGGTACGAACAGGCCATCAGAAGCAGCGATTCAAGTGCAAGCAATCGAGAAACTCGATACGGCCGAATGCCAGGAATGCCACCAATGGCACCTGTAAATATGGTTCCGAATGGAGTACTCCCGGCTAAGTTTCTAGAATACACCTCTCAGTTCTTGTTATCCAAGTAAGTTATTTGAAATTAACTAGCTTAACTAGATTAACTTTGAACTATATTTTCCAAATTACTCTATATACTTTTATTTAGCATATTTTGCATTTTGCGTAAAACAATTGTTTACAAACATACAAAAAATACATTTTTATTCGTCACTAATCGTATGTTTGGGTGAAATGATTAATAATCAAAACGAAACGTGCGCTCTGACCCAATTAATATTGCAAGTATAAATTGCTCCACGTTAGCTTATATCTATACTACTGTGTCGATCGGCACACGGTTTAGCACACATATGCCAATTGCTCTAATGCTCTAAAGAAGGTATCTTTGGAGTTAAAACTCTTGATTTCTTTGATAAGAACATAATTTGGTTTAGTTTTTGAATTTATATTGTTTGCAATTTTGTTATTTATTAGTGTTTTATTATGGGTTTTGTGTTGCATGCAATGGACTGCACCCTTGAAAATATCCCAATTTTTGTTTCTCTTTCTTTTTACGTCAATTTTATTTCTGTTAAGTTATATAAATATTTTCGATAAACAATAGAATATTTACTCTACTTTTCACTCATACTATGTTTCATATCGTTCCTAAATGCAGTTCAGCACCAATTATAGTCTTTAGTATATTATTATTTATTATTTGAACCAAAAATATTTTTGATTAACTGCTGATTAAAAGAATTCTCTTGTTATCTATAATTTAATCTTAATTTAATCAGAACTAAGTTTCATAGCGCACTCATTTGCTCATCAGAATTATATTTATATTTCAACTTTTTTTTATGGCAAAAATGTTTTTATAAATATCTTTGCATTTGATTATCAGGAAAATTTTTTTAATGTCTTTAATGTGGAATAAATTTTTCCCATCCTTCTCTCTATTAATATTAACATCAAATTAAGTAAATTATATAAATATCTTTAATTTTTATCGCTTTGAAAGTTTGAATTATTCAATAAATAACAAGATAGTATTTTTGTCGTACGAAAAGTGTTTATTTTTTTAGGGAAATCGCTTTTTTATTAAACTTTTTTAACGGAAATAAGTTTTTATCTAATATTTAGAAATAAAATTGATAAAAAAATTTTATGCATTTAATGTTTTAAATTTAATTTTTGAGCCATTGGGTAATTAAAATTAAATAAAACAGGAATTAAATGAAAGTGATAAAATATAGAAGCAAAAATATAAAAAAACAAAAATAAATTTATAATTTGGCTAATGATATAATTATTATATATGTTTTAAAGTGTAAAAAATTAATGTAGTAAAAATAAAAGTTTAAGATTTAAAAATAAGTTTATTTAGCCAGGGTATAAAACAATTTAGTTTTATTAGATTATCTAAATTTATATCTTTATTTAATTTATTATTTATTTGAAAGCAAAATAAATCGTTGACTTCTGTTAGTCTAAATTTATTACATAAATATTATTTAATATCAATTTGACATAATATACAAATATACTATTAATACATATATTCTATTAATACCAAAATAACTTACATCAGTACAGGATTAGTCTATTTAATAGTTTATATACAATCAAATATACGGTATATACAAATATTTGTTATTTTTTGCAAATAATTATAATAAAAATTTTGCGAAATTTTCCGATAGATCTTTATCAATAGTTAAGAGAAATTCTTGTTTTATTTTTATTTTAGAATCAGTCAATAAAACAAGTATTTCTATTATTTAGTCCAAATTTTTTAATTATATTAATGATTTATTTAATAAAACCAAAATAAACGAAAATGACAAAAAGTTAATTTAAAAAATAGGGAAACAAACTAATAATTTTTGACTTAATTTATTGAATTTTCTATTTTTAAGCAAGCTAATATTTTTGTGGTTAAAAATTGATTAAACAACTGATAAATAATCATTAATTAAATTGCATTAATTTGAGATAAGGGGAAAAACGCAAACATAAAGTATATGAAATCAGATGAGGAAGTGTTAGACTTATAAATAGTGCAATCCATAGCAGATTCCTCAAGCTAATAATCAATTAATCAAACTATGCCTAGGTGCAAAAATTAAAGATATCTGATTGTATAATCGGAATTTGTTTTTTGTTTTGTTTTGCTGACATAGTATCGATATTTTAAATAAATAAATAAATATTTATATATTAATAAATTAATCAAAAATTATTTTTATTTTTTAACATAATATTATCATTTTACTTTTACTAATTTAATCTAAGTTAATCGAGCTTGTTTATATCTAATTTTAAACATGAATTAGAATATTAAATTACTATTTAAATAAATTAATTTAATCTAATTGTCAAACGAGTACTTAGAAAGATTTATTTTTAAATTAAGAATTTTATTATGTTTGCTAAGTTATTACTACGTTTTTTAAACATAACAAAATTAAATTTCCATTTGTCTGGATGTCTAGAAATTTTACGTCGCTCTAAATTTTTGGTTTTTATTCAAATTACTTTAAATAAAACACTTGAAGATCTTCCTAATGGGTTATCTTTAATGTTTTATTTGTCATCCTATTTTAATAAATTATTTATAAAAAATATTTATGTGTTGTTCAACTCAAAAAATTCTTTATTGTAATAAATTTTTAAAAAGGGTAAAAATTTTTATTTCCATAAAACTCATAAACATTTATAATAAATAATAAAAACAAAATCTAATGCTTTTTTATTTATGCGTCGAATTGAGTCAAAAACAATTTATTTGGAAATTTTTTCTTATCTGAAGAACCAATTTATATATATTAATATAAGTCACTCAGAATTGGTTGAATTTGTTATAAATTTGATTTGAGATTTAGTTCAAAACAGAAACACATTAGCGGTTAATAATTTTAGTTTAACTGTATTTTTAACGCTTAACTCTGTTTACCTTACCTTATGTCAAATTTTAATTCCGGTTTTGTTTGACTGTATAATAAACTGTTGAACAGTATTCATGAGTGACTTTCACTCAATTGTGCGATATTTGTTGGATATCTCCAAAAGTTATGCAAATCTTTTGCCGTTTAACTGCATTTCAGTTAAGCTATGAGTTTATGGACTCGAGAGCAAAGCCGGAAAGAAAAACAATAAAATCAATGCAATCCTTACTCTATAATCAAAGATTTAAAGAGCTATTTAAGTATTAAGTCAATTGCATTAAATTTACAAAAAAAAAATCTCAAAATTATTAGAGTATTTCATTGATTGAAACTTTGCATTCGAAATCAGTCTTGGTTGTCTAAGCAATCATTTAAATCTTACATTAATTGCAAGTTAATACTAATTTTTAAGAATGTTATTAAATTGATTGACAAATTCAATTATTAAGAGCAAAAAAGTTAAATAATTTATTTATAATGTGAGAAATTGCCTTAAATTAAATAGTTAATAACGTTTTTAGTTAAATTGTATCTAGCTAGTTTATCAGAATATTGTTATGAAAAATTGACAATTGCTTTAATAAATAAAAATAAAATATAATTTGATAGTTAAAAAACAATTGGTTATAAAATTGACAGAACAATTACGAAATTATCCAGATAACTTATGTAAAACGTTAACAGTAAAATTTAAGCAAATTTATGGTCAAATGGTTTTTGCGTCTTTGTATACAAATTTCCTAATTGTGAAGATTAAAACAATAAAGGTTTTGATTTTTTCTTTAAATTTTACCCTTTAATAGATGATATTTATACAAAAAAAAAACGTTTTTATAAAACAACAAGATGTCATGATTCTGATTAAGATTGTGTGGATAGTTATACAAATCTCGTAAAGACTTTGGTTGGGGATATGTTAATTTTTATGTCAAAAATTCCTATTAAGTTCATATAAATAATGTTAACAATAAAAACAAAATTAAATATGTTTTCATTGTGTTTTCCAAATCATAATACATATTAGTATTATCTCAAAACACAATGAATGACTAATGGGTTTACACTGTTTTCTCAGGTACTTTAATTTCGAGCTCTATAGCGATATGATATCTTCTGACACTTTTGAAACTCAGATTTTAATCTGTAATAACGAGAAAAACTATTGAAATCAAGTTTAAAAAACCAAACAATGAATATGAATATAAATTTTATTCTAATTTGTATAATATGTATGCATATGATGTTAGGTGTGCTTGCACTTATAGCTAGAGTAGTAGCGCTAAAATTTCAAAACATAATTAAATTTAATTAGATTTAAATTAATTAAATTTAATAAATCATTTGTAATTAAAAACAAAAGTTTTGTAATTAAAAACTTTTGTTTTTAATTGTCAGATATTGTATTCAAAAAGAGCAAGCAAAAAAAGATAATAAGAAACCGACAAATTGCTTTTGCTCTCTAAAGAGCTTTTATTTTTTAATTAAATGATGCATTCGTTTGAAGTAATTAAAAGTTAAAAATATTTAAAACAAAAATAAGAATTTAAAAGCAATTAATCTTTATTTTGTTTAATAATTAAGTCATTAAATAAATCAAATATATAAATAACATAGATATAATTTTTAATGAGTGCCATTCCCTTCATCCCGGTGCAATTAGGAAGTGCATCAGTAAATACGACGCGTCGGCACTGTTGCCCAAAATAGATGTCCAGAAGGTATTGCTCCAGAGATACGAGAACAACGAATGCAGTGGCGCTGTAATGGTCTCGTGTGACATGAACTCGAAGTTCCGTACCCTCGACGGCACCTGTAATAATATCCGGAATCCGAATTGGGGCCGAAGTAATTCATGTCATAGACGCCTATTGCCCCCCGACTACGCCGACGGTATTGAAGTGCCGAGAGTTTCATACGACGGAACTGACTTACCCAACAGTCGACTCCTGTCTAACAAACTACTGCCCGATATCCCTATTGCAGACAATAAGCTAACCTCAATGACTATGGCTTTCGGACAGTTTATTGTCCACGACGTGGCCCGAACTCAGCAATTTCCCGGTAATATACAGTGTTGTCCAGGTTCTCAGGCCAGGCATCCCGAGTGCATACCCATTGAGCCCCTGCACCCTGATGATTTTCTCTTCCGGGCCTACAACCAGACCTGCATTAATTTGGTCCGTTCTATCATTTGCAATCCGTGCAGTTTAGGTATGTTTTCTATTACTTAATTATTACTTAATCTAAAATTAATTTCAAGTAATTATATTTCATAAAAGCTGAAAGTATATACGTTTTTCATTAATTAGATTTAAATATATCCAAATATACTGTACATTATTAACATCAATCTTTCTTAAACTATACTCAATCTTAATTTGACACAAACTTGTATATTTTCCCCACAACTTTCTCCTCATTCCAGTCCACTCCTAGCTAAGCCCAATGTGTTAAGTCATATGAGTTATAATTTTATTTTTTGTTTCTTTCTCTATAATGTCATTAAATCTAAAATCTTTTCTATTTTTTCATTTATTTGTTTATGTGTTTGAAAACTGAAAATCTTGTTTCAGTAAAAGCAATCAGAAGTGCTATTGTGTAATGAAATCAATTGTGATTTTCTTGTTTTGCACATAAATTAGAATAAAATAAACTCTATGTCTAAGACCTTCATCCCAAGCCCACACCCAATATGATTATTGATAGTTCGGTCTTATTCCTACAATTCAATATTGTTTCGCAGAGGAAAAAAATGTAATTTAATAGTAATATGTTATGAAATGTTCTAATAATTTATCATTAATGAAGCGAACCTTTCATAATCATTTGGTGTTTTATTTTTTGAATTTTTTTTATAGTTTACATAATTGAGAAGAAATACTTGCAATAAATATGATTTAATAGTATTTAATAACTGTTTGTTAGTGAAAAATAAGACCATTTCATAAATTATTTCTCTTTATTTTTAATAATGTTTTTTATAAAATGCTATTATTTTCTGTATATTATTTGTTTTACTCAATTACACCAATAATTCAAACAGTTTTGAGCAATTTGAGTGTTATAGCGCATAGAAAAAGTGCTTTTTTAAGACTTATTTATTGAGTGGAAATTTTTATTTATATATATTTTTTATAGACCCGAAACTTTAATTTTTTATATTTCACGTTTGCGTTAAACTAAAAATAAAATTTAAATCGAAAACAAAATAACAAATTTTCCAAATAATTGAATGAAAAATTCAATTGTGAAGGAAAGGAGAAAGAATTCATCGTTTGGAATGAATTATCTGTTCGCATGACTTAGATATTCGCCTAAATTAAGATCAATCACACTTTGAATGTTAATTCATCGCCAAATCTATAATTCATTTACAATCGCTAAACACATTAAACGTTGTTTTGAGCTTAAAATAGATTTCAATAATTGATTTTTTCGGATTTTTATTTCTTTTATTTTTGATGATTTTAACCAATTTTTAACCAAAATTAGGTCCACGAGAGCAGCAAAATCAAGCGACTCAGGTGTTCGACATGTCTCACACTTATGGTCTTAATATGAATGAATCATTTGCCCTACGATCGTTCGAAGGCGGTTTGTACATGATTATTTATTTAAACAATTAACTAAATAGACAAAACAAATTTCTTTTCAACTTTAAATTTTATTATTAATAGAGTTTTATTAGTTTTTGATAGATGTGTATACTTTCACAAAAGGAAATTCAATTTAAGGAAATTTTTTTAAAATTGACTTAAGAGTTATTTCATGTTTGATCCGATTTATATTCAAAAAATTTTGAAACGAGTTATTTATTTATAAAAACAAATACAAGTTTGAGGAATAAAAATTGTTTATTGAAAAACTCAAACTTTGAATCGCTTCTGACAACAGCTTCTTAATTAGTTCTGTGCAGCACAGGTAGGCGTAGAATAATTCTTTAATCACGGAATGAGAGCTTAATTCCAGAATTGAATGCCTTTTGTCATCATTTGAATGCATTGAACTCACAATTAGTTCATTTGAGATAAGAGAAACACAAATGATATACAATTTGTTTATTATTATAATTATTTAGTTTCGGATTTTGTGTCGAAACTGAATTTTCATTATTTTCTTAATCATAATTTATGGCTAAATTAATTAAAGAATTAAAAAGGGGGTTAAAAATAAACGCAAAACAAAATTTATTATTGTTTTGATTCAATATCTTTCGGCGTTTAAGACTGGATTTAAATTTAGAAGTTTTTTGTTCTTTTATTTTCCACTCTATAGAGCCATTAAATTGAGAAAAACTTTTTGAGAATAATAAAGCACTTAATGAGAGAATTTTGCCAAAAAGAAAAAAATATATAAAAATAGTAATAAGAAAAGTAGAACCAAAACTAAAAACAAAAATAGAGAAAACGTGTCATATATTTAGCATTGAATCTAATCACGAATTGTGACTATAGGTCGACTGAGTGTTATGCTCGACGCCCGACAACGGGAAACACTACCCCCGGCCATGACCCGACCCGACGAGAGTTGCAACATAAGGCCGAGTCCTCCGCGATTTCGATGCTTCCAGAGCGGCGATGGTATCCGGGCCAGTCAGCACCCGGCTCTTCAAGCGCTTCACACGGCCTTCCATAGGCGACACAATCAACACGCGGATGCCTTTGCCCAAGTGAATCCCCATTGGAATGATGAGAGACTTTACCAAGAGGCCAGGTATACTAATTGTGCACATCATTTACTAATTCATTAATTAGTGCCTTTATGTTCGGTTAAGTCATTAACGCTTTTTAAAGATAATTATCTAAATGTTCTCTAAATCCGAAAATGAATCGATTTATTTCCCAAACAAATAATCTCTAATTGAGAGCAAATCCAAGTTATGACACTATTTCACAGATTCGCTATTTTCTACTTTAATCAAAACCGCATTTTTTCAGTGACTGATGGGTTTCACGATCTTTCGACTAAATCTGATGTTTCATTTCAATCGCTCTTTTAAACTAATTTCTAAACAAAGTATTTCCTCACAATTGCCTTCAAGTCATTACATTAACACAACTTTTTTTGCATTAAATCAATGATAAGATTAAATTCTTAAAACTTCAAATCAATTTGTTATCAAAATTGATATATCTATAAATAAAATCTAATATAATATTAGTTTATTTTTGTATAAAATTTAAATTAAAAATGTTTTTAATGACTGGCCTTTAGGAGACTACTGATCGCTGAAGAGACGGCAATAATATATTCGGAATACTTGCCGGCAGTTATGGGCAAAACTCTAACCAAACACTTTGACCTGGATGTTGCCTACTCGGGCCACACTACCTACGATCCGACCACAAATCCATCCACTATTCAGGAGTATATTGTGGCCGCCGGTCGGTTCGGGCACTCACAGATTAATGAGATGTTCAAAGTATTACTGGGCGACCGGTCCTATTCCTTCCTCCTCAGAGAGAACTTCTTTGAGCCGACGGCTGTCAGTTTGGGTCACGTGAGTCATAGCCTTATCTCTATTGATATAAATAGAACAATCAGTTAATCTGACAAATCATTTGATCGTTTGATAGTCGGGCGGTATATTGAAAGGTCTCGTATCGGATCCAACCGCTTCTTCTGATCCCTTCTTCACCGGAGATGTCAAGAACTTTCTGTACAAACTGAGATCTGAGAACTTTGGTCGAGATCTGCCGGCGTTCAACATCCAACGGGGTCGGGACCACGGCCTTCCCGGTTATGTTTACTATTTAGACTATTGTTTCGGGTTAGTTTATTAATAGAGATATTAATTAGTTTCTATTAAAGTGTTTAAAATCTATTTAAATATTTTGTTTAATTTACGTTTAGTTTTAAAGTCAAGACTTGGAGTGATTTAATGACTTTCATACCTAAGAAACAATTGCGAAAAATTCAGTCTTTCTATAAGTAAGTGATTGAGAATCGATTGAAAAATTGATTGATTGGCGCAAAACAGTTGGTTTTGAATAGATTAGTAATATTGTCATATCTACTGCACTGTTAGGCATTGGCGAGACATTGATTTATTCGTTGGCGGAGTATCGGAAAGGCGTATATCGGACGCGGCGTTTGGGCCGACATTCGCCTGCATTAATGGCATACAGTTCTATCACTTCAAATTTGGGGACAGGTTCTATTTCGAGCATGGATACCAGTCCGGATCGTTCAGTGCAGGTAATCTCGCACTCATTTCTGTCCTCAATTGTTTCACACATTGAACTTGAAGTGAAAAGTCTTCAAATCCTCTTCTCATTAGCAATAAATTCCTTTTCTTGGGTTAAAAATACTTTTTTAATACTTATTTAAAGGCCTTTAATGTCATATAAGATGTTAGTGTACTGTTATGTAGTCTACCTAAGCGTGATTCGCATGTATTGCAATCAATTTGAAATTAAATTTATACTTTAAAACGTTACCCAATTTTAAGTAATAGATAGCTATTTTAGAACAATTTTTTTAATTTAAATAAATTGTGAGAACACATTGAAAAAATAAGAAAATAATGAATAAAGAAATAATAAGTAAAAAATAAAATTATAATAAAAATAATAATAATGATTAAACTACATAAAAAGAAAACTTTTCAACTTTTTTCTGCTTTGAATTTGCAGCTCAATTGGAGAACATACGCAAAACGTCTAGTTTATCGAATATATTATGTAAGACACAAATGGATTTCCATGCCGTTCAACCAAACTCATTTTTTCACGCGTCGCCACATAATCCTCTGATGCCATGTCAGGCATATCCCGAAATAGATTACCAGTTATGGGCCGAAAGTTTTTATGATCATTCATCATATTAAATTCTAAAAGACACTAATTTTTTGTTTGTTTGTTCCTTTCATTTCCATTTTATATATAATTCTAAATTTATTGATTTTTTTTTGTTATTAAAAGCAAAACTCGTTTTTGTTGTTATATATTATGCTTTTTTACGGAAACAAAAATTTTGTGAAAACATTGGAATATATTTTGTATTTCGAGACAAGTTTTTTTTGGAATTTATTTTTTTCCCCCAATTTTATTATCCCTCTTATGAAATCAAAACACATTAATAGAAAAACAAAAATTATATTTAATCGCAAAACAGACTCTTGTTATCACAATATTTTTGTTTTGAGTTTTAAAGCAAAAAACAAGTTTTATAACTATTTTTTCTATAATACAAATAATTTTAAGCTCACATAATATGGATATAAATATTGTAAATACTCTTCGCAGTTGATCTATAAGTGCCTAAATTGCTCGAATGCCAAATCATTAAATATATTAATTTGGGATATCTTTAATTGATTGCCAAAAGAATATAACTTTTAATTAGTTATTATTAATCAGAAATTTGTTTTTTATGATAATTAAATATAACTCAATTCTATTCAAACGAATGACTTACACAAACGCATGACTTTAAATAACACCCTTTCTTATATTTAATAAATTAAATTAAATTTAGCTAGCAAATCGCTTCAAAACATTGATCCAAATACTAATGCGAACATTAATTTTGGCGAAAATTTTGAGTTCAATATTCACTGATTGACTAAATTATTTTTCACGATTTTTAAAGAATTTATTTCCTTTTTCCCCCCAATTATAATATATCTGCAAAAATAATTTTACCCTTTTTTGTCAGAAATAATTTTTCAGACATTAAATGATTTATTAGAGTTTAGAGTTTATTAATAATATAGTTATAATACAATTGAATTGTAATTTATTGCCAATCATTGATATACGCCTTCGGAGGCTTGAAATCTAAATAAAGTTATTTTTTACTAAAATTAGAAATAATTTGAAAAAATAATTGAGAGAAAAAAATATTACTAATTATCTAATAATTTATTTTTATTAAAAAAATGAGTGAAAAAAGCTTTTGCAAAGAATTAGATTTTTCTAATTTGAATGTAAAAAAGCGATTTTCACGTCAAATAAGATTATATTTTATTAGCTTTTTTTGTGCGAACATTCATTCATATCATTACTATATTTCATAGTCTAATGAACTCTTGTAATAAAAATAAAAAATAAAAATATTTCTGAAAATAATTTTGAATTTTTTTGGTTGAAATCGAAAACAACATTCCCGTTCTTTCCCTTACATATTATTTACTCATTTAAGCCGTAAATTACTGCTAAAACTTATTCAAAACTTTTTATTTCATTGGTTTTTAATAATGGTTTTGAGAGCCGAGAATTTTGCTCAACCTAATTTTAAAATTAAATTGACCAAGCATCCATTAATAAATTAAACTACTTAGGCTAGAAAGATAATTTAGAAAACGGCTGTATTAATAATTTAATAAAGTTAATTTTTAAATTTATTTATTTATTTAAATCGTTTGAAGCAAAAAATTTTTATTTATTAATCAAATTTTATTTTATAATAATTAGAAAAATTATATATTTTCATAATTTTTTAATACATTTAATTTCGAAATCAAATCTTTGTTAAGAAAATTATATCAATTAAGTCATTAGAAGTTAATTTGAAAAAAGTTAATGAAATAAATCAATTTTAAAAAACAAATTTATATTTAAATAAGAAAATCATAATTAAGAAAAAGTTTAATTATATTAAACTTTAATCGAATCGTTAGGATTCGACAAAAGTTTTTTATCCGATTTCGAGTCAATATTATTTGAATAATAGCCATAACTACAGAAGACTTTTGCCTTACATATGGCCGCCAATAGAAGAAGGAATAGAAGTCCAATTGATATTAGAATGAAAACGTAGTCTAAAATTAAGTTAAAATACATATAATTTCAATCAATTAGTCATTTAAATGCATTCAATCATTGCTAACCCGAGAGATTGAGCACTGGTTTGTCTGATTTACAAATATTAGAAGTTATAACTAATTTCTTAGTATTGGTCGAAGTCTTGCTTTTAATACAAATGCTTCCGTCGGAGTCAGACAGACATCGATGAAAGCCAAACAAATCTCTTGTTTGTTCGCCAATAAGTCCAAAGCTTCCACTTCTTTGCCGAACTGTTCCGAACAATATTTCCACTGATTATCACTAAATGGTTTGCATTCAATCGTTCCAATGTCTGTTCCCTTTAAGTCAAGCCATTTAACCACTTCTTTGTCTGTTAGACCCGAAGTCAATGACAACATAAGTGTCGATACAATCAAAGCGTAAATGACTTTCATTTCAAACTATGAACCGATTATTCGCCGATTTATTTGATTTGAATTTCGTTTAATTGTCTTTCAATTGATTTAATGTTTGAATCGTTTATTCAATGCATTCAAAGACGACTACAAAACGATTAATCATTTTAGAGACTAATTGACAATAAGTTACGATTCGATTAAATCGTTTCTAAAACTAATTTATTGTTTATAAAAATTTAGTTAAATATTAATAACTCTTTAGACTTCGCGATAATTAATTAATTAATAATTTTATTGCATTAAGTTATAAGTCTAGAGCTTTCAGTCCTTTCATACCCACATCAGGAGTTATATTAATATAACATTAAATATTAAATATTACTTAAAATTACTTAAAATAATTGTAAATAAAAACTTTTATCTTAAGAAATAATTGAAAAAACAATTCAACTTGTGAAATATAATTGCAATAGAATCCAGGTAAATGGATTTATTAAACTAATTATTTATTGTATTTAATTTATTTATTTATCGATATAAGATCTGGTTATGTAATGTACAGTCAAGTCTCTATAACTTCACACTGTTGGGACCGAATTTTAAGGCATGTGAAATTATAGAATGTGAAATTAGAGAGATATTTTTAAAATAAATAAATTAAACTTTATTTAAATAATTTAAAATAGAAGTTTGTTTTTTACAATTACATTGCTTTTAAGTTATAATTAAATTGATTTTACGTAGAGTTTTCATTTGTTTTAAATAAACCTCATTTTTCAAAATATATAAATATATTTTGCAAAATTTTTGAAAAAACGAAACGATTTTTCTAAAAAGCACACAAAAAACACGTTTTGTAAAAATATAGAGATTTATACAGTATCATATGATTTATTTTGCAATATTAGTGTGAAAGTGAAAATAAAGAGATGTGAAATTAGGCCTATTCTTTAACATTGGTCCCAAAATGGGACCAAAGAGAGATGTGAAGTTAGGGAGAATGTGAAATTATAGAGACTTGACTGTATTTGTATAGTATATTAAATATTAATTATTAATTAATATTAGTAGTAAATAGTAATATTAAATAGTTGATGTTTGAATATAAATTTATTTTATTTAATGAAAAAATACATTAGACTATAAAATAAAAATTAACATTTTATGCAAAATTTTAAATATTTTTGTAAAACTTTTAAATTAAATTTAACTAAAATTTCCAAAAAATATCCAAAATGACATCTAATTATAGGAAATTAAGGTAAAAGTACGCCCAAAATCCATTGGATGTGACGGGGAACGGGAACCCAATACGAATAATAAATACCTGCTCCACAACCTGGTGTGTGATTTAGGGAACCACTTAGTGGACCGACTAGTGTTGCCCTCACATCAATGTACTGATAAAGACCTCCACCGGAATCGCCCTTTTAATGAAGACAAGTATTTTCACTTAATTTAATTTATAAAAAGATACTAAAAAATTACTCACTACACACGGCCTGGCTTGTATTGGATGGGCGGGTTGTGTGAGATAGTTGGAACAAACAGTACCACTAATAATACATTGAGCGGATGGCAATAACGTAAACCATGCAATATTTAACCAATCTGATTGAACGTCGAACACAGTGTTTCCATAGCCGGTGAATAGAGCCGTATCCTCTAAAACGTTTAGACGTTGGTCTTCTGCCGGCACACAAATTGTATTTAATATATAAAACTGATCGAAAATAAGTATTTCAAACGGACTATCCATTCGCATCAATGCAATGTCTGTCGCAGCGTTTGACCTGTTATGGTGATCATAAGAAGGATGCCGCCGCCAATTGGCCTGACTGAAAGTAGATCTCCGTTCTGTGCCATCATATATATTTACAGTTCCGCCCAATACTATAGCATGAGTAAAGAAACCGTAAAAGTCATCAGGGCTAAAATTGAATAGTTTAATTGTATTTAATTATATTTTAATTTTATATTTCATTTATTACTTACCCATACAAACAATGAGCGGCAGTCACTACCCATTGCACTGTAATGAGAGAACCGGTACAATAAGTAATTGGATAGAAATATTGATAGAAGAGGATGTAAACAGTCCAGGGTGCCTCGGCGATCGAGGCTGGACGTGCGAACGCTATGCGATTTGTACGATAATGTTGCAGAAAATAA
This sequence comes from Belba bartosi, assembly GCA_034693685.1. Lineage (NCBI taxonomy): Eukaryota > Metazoa > Arthropoda > Arachnida > Sarcoptiformes > Damaeidae > Belba > Belba bartosi. Next base: position 22,003 of record JAQFXP010000917.1, read on the forward strand.
ATGAATGGAAGTGTTCGGTCCCGGTTTAAATCAATGGTTCGATTTGGATATCCGTTTAGATTGCATACGGGTGTGTAATGCACTATTTCCTCCCGAAGTATAAAAGTACGGCCACAATGAGGCGCATTCACTCCATTTAAGTAATATATAGGTTCGAAAACACCCATTCGAAGGAACACTGCTTTTGAGACTTGATTTGAAATTCAATTTTAGTATTAATTCGCAGAAATGTATAAATGCTTTAGTGCTTACGTCCGATACAACTCATTAGACATATCCATAAAATTGTTTTACAAATTAATGCCATTTTAAGAAACGATGAATAAAAATGATTCAAATAATCTATTTTTGTAATCAATTGTTTCGAATAAAACAAATAAAGTATTAATATATTAATTACAAAAATTAGTTTATATGTGTGCGCGAGAACTCTATTATTAAAACTAACAAATTTAAGTATTGTACTATTTCTTGAGCAATTGCCTCAAATAATGCCGGCCATTGGTCGTCTTGTAATACACATTAATAAGTTTGACCAGAAGTATGTCATTCGTGGCCTCCGAAACATTATAGTCTTTGTGTTTAAATATCTTACGTCTGTCGACCGATTGCTCGAATCCGTCACCAATTCTGTTATTGCCCGCATAGACAGACAGTGCTTATATTATAGGACATATAGTATAGGCCAAGCAGATAAAAGTTGGCCCACTAACATGAACAAAAGCATTTATTTATTTATAAAAAGTTTAACTACTTATGTATACATTTAGTGATTCACGGCTGATGAGGTTAAAGCTGGGATCAAGAAGTTTAGCCAATCCAGGGCGCAGGGAGAGGGTAATTAGGTGAGGAATTTTTCCAAAAACACTACAAAAACTATTTATTTATGATGAAAATTTTCAACTATTTGTAAATAAAACAAATATATAATTAAATTAAAATAATTTTAATTTTGTAAATATTATTAGTGATTACAAGCGTTTACATAAAAGTTGGAGATTATCCCGAATATAAAAAATTTGATCTAAATCTACCCGAATGTGGTCTTTGATATATACCCCAAAAAATATTAATTGAAATTCGATAACAGAAACTGTTTTCTTAATGAATATCCAAATAAAAACATAACTCTTCCGATTGAATACAATAAACAAATTTCAAATAAAAATTCGGCTGAAAATCGTGTTAAAGATG
>JAQFXP010000918.1:0-23182 GCA_034693685.1 Belba bartosi
TATAAATAAAAATTAGAAAAAAACAAATAATATTAAAAATTTACTTACAAACGGGTTCTTGTCTTTGGCGTTTGACTAAAGAGTTGGACGGCTGTGGTGATCGTTTTGACATATTGAACAATAATTTACAAATAAAATAACTTTGAAATGGATTCACAATAGAATTAACGTTAAAGTAATTTTTCGCAATAAGAACTCAATTCAAACAAAAGTGTTGCAGAGTGACAGTACTAGTAAACTACTGACTTATATACTGAAATTAAGTCCTTATATAGTAATTTTCTGAGAACGCTTGATGCGCTCAGCCAATCAGAGAACAGCATTATTTTTGATAACTTTGCGCTGCGCTATGATTGGTCGAGAGCTAGTGCGTTACTGAAAAAAACCCGGATTAAAGAGCAATGCCGCTATAAAAGATTATATGACATTCCACAGATAAGAGTTTAGAGTTAATCCGTCAAATTTTTCAGAAATTGAGATTTTAAAGATAATGATTGGAGATAAACTGTTAAAATTCTCTAAAACTTCCATTTCAGAAATAATAATTGATGATAATCAGCCAAAATTCTCAGAAATGGTAAACAAGTGATTAATAACACACATTAGCACAGATTCTTTAACAAATACAATAAAATAGTAATACATTAACACTAAAATATTTGTTTTTGATTATATTTGCAATATTTCTAATACATTGTGTTTTTGCTGTTATTTTGTTAGGGTAAATATTGTATATAATTTTTATATAATAGCTATAGTTATTATTGTATTAACGATACGGTATTGCGGAACAGCTGACTTTAAATAAATTGTGTTTAAAATATTAAATTATGGTAATTTGAAAACTAAGTATTCATTGAACATTCAGAAAACATTAAATTTTATCTATAAATTTATGAAAACTTTAAATTAATTATTTTGTAATAATTGGCTTTAAACATTGAATTTTATTTATAAATTTATGAAAACTTTAAATTAATTATTTTGTAATAGCAGGCTTTAAACATTACAATAAAATTTCGCATTAAAATTTTAATAATAAAGATAACTTCAAACAATACAATAAAATTTTGCGCAAAAATATTAACATTAAAAATATTCAAAACATCTTATTTAGTTTTAACAACAAATGAGTTTAATCAAAAACTGGTTTTTAATTTTAGAGTTCAACAGAGTTCAAACTTGACCTAAAGTACGTCTCGATTCAACATAGGGTTCTATGGATAAAAATCCCCCTACATAAAGTACGTCTCGAAAATAGGCTCGTACTGTTGTGCAGTGTCCGCCATCTTGGATGCACCTATACTGGCAAGTATCTTCTACAAGTATAATTAAATTATGGCCAAAAGTTAATTTCGAATAGATAGTTAATAACTGCTGCTACCTATTAAAAAATTAATAAAAAATTAATATTTTGTCATGTTACAAAATTAATAATTAGCAGTTTTAATTTTATTAATTTTAAATGTAATTAATGTTATTTTATTTTATCTGAAACAATTGTTGTTAAAGCTACATTATACTTTATTCTTACTATAATGTATATTATGTATATATATTATGAATTAAATACCTAAACATAATGCAACATATAGGTAAATTTATAACAATATTTATAAATAAATAAACATTTAATAAATTGATAAAACTTTACTTGAAATAATGTCGAATTTATAAATACAAATATAGGTAGACAAAAAGATTACAAAATAAAAATTTTAAAAATAATAAATTCAAAAACTTAATACTTTATTATTTGTTAATTAAAAAAATTGTTTTAATTTTTCATAACTTGTATGTATTTTGTAACAAATTTAATTGTATAATTATAAATATTAAATAATATATAGAGTGTCAAATTAATATAGCCAAAAAGTTACACGTGCTAAATTTTTTATTTATTTGAATATTTTCAAAATTTTTATTTTATTTTAAGCCAAAATATGAAATTTTATCAAAATTTAAAATAATTCTTCTTTGGATTAATGAAATCGTCAATTCTCGAACTGAAAGATCTGAAAACTTATTTTAATAAACTATTATTTTGAGTTATTTTATTAACTTCGTTACAAATGCATTGTTTGAGTTGTTCAACGCATGAGTGCTATACGAGTAGACCATATCTTTAAGACATCCCTAAAGAAATAAATCCGCGGCTGTAAAGTCTGAAGAGCTACCTGGTCAGCTAAATCCTTCTACAAAACCAATAAGTAATTAGTGCATTATTGTATTAATAAGTTTATTAATGCATATCACGTGCATCAAAAACATTATAAATATTTTTATAAATTATTCTTAAAAATGTTTGTATAACTTTTATTTTAGAAATTAGAGAATGCTTAAGGAAAACTAAAATAATTAAAATTTTTAATTAATTTTTTTCTTTTGCTTTAAAATAAATTAAACTTTTTGAATATATTCAAATAAATAAAAAAATTTAGCACGGCGATACTTTTTGGTTATTTCAATTTGACACTTTTTATAATTAATATAATGATAAATAATTTTTATTAAAATTTTATTTCTACTAACGTTTTCTAATTATATATAAATATTTCTTAATAATTAAAAATATTTATACTGACATTCAATAATCCATTTTTTCAAACCTTAAATTTGTTTTCATATTAATTATTTAATTTAGTTTAAAGCACAGTATATTTGAATGTTTTAAAGGGAAATAAATAAATTGGAATTGGTGTTATGTCGGTCATAGTTTTAACAGAGCATTGAAAATTGTTGTGAAATAGAATGAAATTATTTAAATAATTAAATCTTTAATAGTAAAAATTTATTTTTAAAGTTTAATTTAAATAAATAGAATATTTATATATTTAATAATTTTAACATTTTTAATAAATTATATAATACTCATATACTGAAACCTTTCTTCCTGCACAAACCGTAGTGAGGGCAGGAATTAACACGTGCAATAGGTATGGTAACGAGAATAGTACCCCTAAAGTTTTAAGAGCACACACCTGTAAGCTCGGTATACGTAGATTAGTGGTTATTAAGCTATCGTACACTAGCAGTATACAGTTCTTGGTAAGGCCCGTGCGTCTTATGTTAACTCATGCCTAGATATTTTTTCTTAAAAAAATCATTACTATAGTCAAGGCTTAAACCCACTAAATCAGAGTTAGAGAGCGGACGCGTTATCACTGAGCCACCCGCCTGAGCTAAAAATTTAAATAATTTATTAATTTTTTATTTAATATTGAAATTTTTCAAAATAATATACTTTAATATATTTTATAAAACGTGTAAATAAATTATTTAATAAATATGATTAATTATTTTTTTAAACCTGACATGTAAATTAAAATTTCATTATTATAAAATGTTTTTTTTTATTTTTTATATCAATAATTTATTGGTTGTTGAATTATGGATGGTTAAATCATGGTTATATTGCTTGTTAATCGTTATTTAAAAATTTTTTAAAAAATAGTTGTTTACTGGTTGTCTTAGTTTGTCAAAGTAGTTTTGCCTTAAGTATATTTAAGATATAAAATTAACATAAAAATTTTATTTTTGTTTGATAGTATGCCATAAATTTCGATGAATTTTTTAGTTTTTAATTTATAAAATTTCATATCATGTTTACAGTTTTTTTATTTTTTTAATATGATAAAAAACTTAGAATAATATTTAAATGTTTATATGTAAATATTTTTAATAATTTTTTTTATTTTTATAAAATTTTTATATAGTCATTTTTAAAAATATTATTAAAAGAATTGTCCTCGTTGACAAAAGATTAATTTATTTAATATATTGTAAATTAAATATAAATTACCATATTTAGGGTATAAGATCAAATACTAACTCAAAAACGCCAAATGAGCAATTTATACGCGCAAACATTGCAAACATTTTAATTTTAAATTCTGAACTGGTAATATTAATAAAAATTTTATTAAATATTATATAATAATTTAATATTTTTTTTATAAATATTAAAGTTGACTATTATTTTGTCATGTGGCAATAATTCCAAAATAATTTAAAAATAACTAATTTAATAATTTTATTATTATTATTTATATTTATGACAGTTTATAATTTTAAACATTAAATATTATTAAAATAATAAAAAAATTGTTTATATATTAATTAGCAGTTTTATTTTTAATTATATTATTTAAATTATACATGTGTTTTTAATACATTTTCAAAAAATGTATATATACTTTTACCATGTTGTCCACTTTTATCAAAATTAACTCCCAAGCCTAAACACAGTTTGCTCAAATGTGTTTGGTCATATTAAATTAAAAATTTTTTTACAACTATAGAATTATGATAAGCACAAAACATAAAAAGAAATTTTAGAAATTGTAACTTGGTATTTTATAACAGACTAAAACTTGTACAGAAATAATTACCATGTGTATAAAAAATGTAAAATTTTTAAATTGTTTATTGCTAAAAATAAATAAATATGTGTAATTTTATTTTTTGAAATTTTGACATGTAGCACTTTTGATCAGTACTACAAATCTATAAATGCAATATTTTTAACTTATACAAGTTAAACATCCTTGGTTGTTTTTATTTGGAAAAATTTTTAATATCTTAATTTTTGAATAATAATGCTAGTTATTATTAAAAATATTTACAAAAAAAATTTTAAAAATAAAAACAAAATTACTGTGACAAAATATGGCAAAATTGTTATAATATACAATAAATTAATGTGAGTTACATTTAAGAGAGAAATAATAAATGAATTTACTTAAAATTTGTTTTTATTTTTAAAATATTTCTGGTAAATATTTTAAAATTTTTTTATATTATAACTAGTATTAATATTTAAAAGTTAAGATAATAAAAAATTTTCCAAATAAAAACAACCAAGGATGTTCAATTTGTATGAGTTACAAATATTTACATTTATATAATGTAGTACTGTTTAAAATTGCTCAATGTCAAATATCCAAAAAATAAAATTACACATATTTAATTATTTTTAACAATAAACAATTTATATATTTTAGATTTTTTATAAACATGGTAAAATTTTCTGTACAAATTTTAGTTTGTCACAAAAAACCAAGTTAAAATTTTTAAAATTTCTTTTTATGATTTGTGTTTACCATAATTCTATAGCAGTAAAAAATTTCAAATTAATATGACTAAGCAAATTGGAATAATTTGCGTTTAGGCATGAAAGTTAATTTTGGCAACGACTGTATATTATGAATTAAATACCTAAACATAATGCAACATATAATTAAGTTTATAACAATATTTAAAAATATATAAACATTTAATAAATTGATAAAATTTAACTTGAAATAATGTCGAATTTATAAATACAAATATAGGTAGACAAATGGCTTACAAAATAAAAATGTTACAAATAACTGAAAAAAGTCAAAAACTTAATTTATATTAGATTTAAATGTTTTTTCAACGTTAATTTATATGTTCTATCTCATATGCATTTAAACTCTGAGTATATTTTTTCATTTTTAAGTTTAAAAATTTAAATTTAATTAACATATTTAATCAACTTTTTTCATTAATCCCTTTTTAAATTTTAGAAAGAGAGAGAGAGAGAGAGAGGGGGGGAGAAAGAACAGGAAAAATAAACTGAAGTTTGAAAGTGCAATAATATTTTATATTTGCTAAATGTTTAAAAAATTTAAATAAACAGTAATTCAATATAAAATAAATATTTTATTTTGGCAAGACTGGATAATATTGAGATAAGTAAGTTTGATATAATTTCGATATATTTTTTAATAAACTTTAAATAATTTTAAAACTAGTTTTAGGATAATTTTAATTCAATAAAAAAACAAAAATTGTTTAAAATGTTATGGAATAAAATTTAAAATATTTAACTTAAAATTTTAATTGTTTTGCGATATCCAATATTATTTAATTAAAATGTAATTAATAAATTTGTTTTAAATAACAAAATTAATTACAGTTTAATAATTTAGCTACTAATAAAATGTCATTTAAATTAATAAAAATATACACATTAAAAATTTTGCATTGTTTGATTATATTAAATAAATTTTTAAAAATAAAATAACTAACTAAGACTCAAATTAAACAATAGAAAATAATAATAAAAATATCAATATGTAAATTAAAATTTTATTATAACTCTAATTTAAATGTATTGTATTCTAAATTGTAATAAATAATTAAATTATAAATGTTTATTACATTATAAATGAATTAAATTTTTATTATTCAAAATGTTAAGTAAAATATCAATTGAATTTTGTCTACCACTTTCTGTCAAAATGTATTTCATATATATATATTTTTTATAAGTAGAATACTTTTGATTCCCTAAATTTTAATAAAATAGAAAACGGCTGACACTATTCCAAACCTTGTTAGTAATATACAATATTTGTTATAGTTTAAGTTTTAGAATGATTAAATATAAAACAAAAGTTTAAAGTAAAATGTTTTTAGATATAAATTTTATGGAGAAATCACAACGAAATTTTATCCAATTAGCTAGCAAAATAAACAACTTAATTATTAATTATATATTACTGTACTTGTAGATGACGTATAACTATTGTTAATGAAAGTATGCATAAAAACTGTTATCAAGTTTTTTTATTTTTAATTTAAGTAAATTATATTTTAACAAATATATATCGGGGGAACACATACGAAAAAAATAAATTCATATTCTTTATGTATATACGAGTGTAATTTAAAATTTATATTATTTTTATTTTTCAAAACAATCGATTCAAAGAATTATATTGTAAAAATAATTAATTTTTGTTATATGTTTCGTACAAAACTTAATTTTTGCATATAAAAATTTATAAATGATTTAAATTATTTGCTTTTTATTTAAATAAAATCTTACTATAAATAAGATATACGAGAATTAAGTAACAGTTTTACTAATTTAGAAAAATTCATCTAACTTTTGTTTAAGTAATTTACACTGCAAATTTAAATAAATTATTTGGAATAAAATTATAAAAATTTAATTTTAATTTAATATTTTAGCAAATATAAACTAAATATTCTTTAGAATTAAATTATAAATTTTAGATTTACAGATATTAAAATTAATCATATTTTTCAGTTTTAATTTTTAATTCATATTTTAAAATTACTAAATTAATTTAAAAATAATATATTATAAAAATAAATTTGAAAATAATGCTTAATGTTTAAGGCATTTAAATAAGAATTTACCTAACAATAAATATCAAATATTAGTTATTAACTAAACATTATAAATTTCCCGGTATGACAACAATAGGTCTTATATTCGACTCGGAGTGTATTTGATACTTTAAGTTATGGCACGATTGAGATTTTTGATGTATTATTAATCATCAAATTAAATAATCTGCCAATTGAAAAAATTAAAACAAATTCCGAATGTTTTAAATATTTTTTTTTAATCAGTTATTAAACAAATGCTAATCTATTTCTAAAGATGAAATAGTATTTGTAAGCAATATCGTAGAAATAATTTTTAATTCTTATTTTAATTTTAGACAATAAAATTTAAATAATAATAAAAGGTAATTAAGGTAATAAATAATAATAACCAATATTATTAAATATTACTGAAAGTTAAATATATATTTTCATTTAACGATAAATTACAGTTATAAATAATCAAAATTTTTTCATTTTTATTACTAATCAATAAATTTATAAAATTTTGAATATTTTATAAAATTATTTTGTAATTAAAAATTAATTTAAAAAATATATTATAAAATAAATATTTTAGATTATGGCGTGACTGATATGTTAGGTGCAGTGCTATGCATGAAATACAATAATTTCTTGTATGATAAAATTAAATATACAATAATTGAATCAAAATTTTAAATATGTTTTTAAAAATAAATTTAACATCACATTCAAATAATGTTTACAGTTTAAAACAAAAATAATATTTTAAAGTCAAACATTAAAAAAAACAAATAAATGATATTTTATATTACTAATTAAAAACAAATAACAATTAATATAATCCAAATGGACAATGTTGTTATCAACTTTTACAACAAAACGTTTCCCTGTATATTTTTCCATTTTAATGAAAAAATTAGTTTTTTTGGTAAAACACATTTTATCGCAACACACTTCGTATACAATAGCATCAGTAATAGATTTATTTCGCCTAATTATAAAAAGTTTTTGAATTAACCTCGTTTGCTTTTTTAAAATAAATAATATAATTATTATTTGAAAAAGTTCAACATGTTGTTTTTACCAGCAAACGTTAATGTGCCATCTAATTTGCAGAACTGTTTTTAAAATGTTCAATAAAAATTTGTAAAATCTGCATGTCACTATACTTTTTGTTCTATACTATTTGCATTGGGCAATGTAAAATAGTAAAATATTATCTGTAATATTGGCGTTTGTGCTTGCTTGCTAGCTACACGTATTAGTTACACTTGCATTTTGCAAATCGGTTATTAATATTAGGTAATACAAAAAGTTTTAGACTATATTTAAACTACTTAAAAATGTATTAATATTACTTAATATTATATAAAAAATATCTAAAAAATTTAAAAATATGAAATACAAAAATAAATTAAATTACATTTTTTATGCAAACTTTAAATACAATATTTAGCCTTTAGACTCAACTCACACTTTTCATCAAAAACTGAAAAGAAATATTAATATCAATGTTATTTATTATTTGTATTTTTTAATTTTTGCAAACAATAAATAAAATCTTATCTAACTTAAATAAAATAATAAAAACTAAAACTTTTGTTTCAAATACTTTAAAACCATATATTAGTAATTTCTGATTATAGTTATTTGTTTATTCAGTTTAAATTATAATTGACATTTTAAAAATTTAATTATTATTATAAATTAAAATAATTTTTTATGGCTAACAACTAACATCCACTACTGCCACATTTTGACAAATCTACAAATTGTTTAAAACAACACAAAATTAATATTACATTAAAATCAACAGGGCTAAATTTTTTTATCAACATACTAACAATGCGCAACTTTATTTTGATTCTTAACAATAAAAATGCATTATTTGCTTTTACTGTTTTACCAAACAATATACTGTCATTTAATATCAAATTACACACAATTATTTTTTTTAATGATAAATAAAAAAAATTACAAAAACCTAACTTTTAATAATGTACAGAAGTGGCCATAAGATAAGAAATCAACATGTTTGTTAGCTTTTATACCATTTACTAAACATAAAAAAACAATATATCTGCATAGACCTACAAGGTCAGCCTTAGGACTATGCAGGTATATTGTTTTTGTATGTTTATTAAACAATAACAGTGTTAATCAACTCTTTTGAACTATGAAATATGGCCACATCTGATAATGTATTTTACAAATTACAAAATATGCCAAAACGACCAATAGCGTTATAAACAAAATTTAAACTAGTGAAACAATATTGAATTAACTTAATTCAAATATTTTTCATATTTAAATTATTGTTAATGATGGAATTTGTCATTAAAATTCAAAATATTATATTTCGCATTATGTGTAAAATATTTAAAAAACAAACTGAAATAAGACAATCAATCAATTATTTTATGTCCAAAAATTATTTATTTATTAGGCATTTTTAAACCATAAAATAACTAAAATCCTTATTTAATTAAATATAAATAACATTTTAATTTAAATAATTTTTTTTAATTTACTATCTTGTTATATTTAAACAATATTAAAATAAAATATTTTATATATTAATAAACTAATAAACTAAAATAATTTTAAATAAATTTACAAATTAAATTTATATTAAAGATATAAGCTGTAAACTTAATCTAAAACAAAAAATAAATAATATGTTTAAAAACAAAATATAGATTATGGATATGTGAATAATTTTTTTGTAAATTTAATAATTTAATGTTTAATAAAAATATTATTATAAAACATTTAATTAAATATTTTTTAAATTTTAAACATATTGAACAATTTGAATATTATAATTTTTGATTATATTAAGCAAATTTTATACAAAATATTATTTTAATATTTATAAATTATGTATCAAATTTGTTTTAAATTAATATTTAATTGTTTTGCAATTAATAATATAATTTAATCTTTATAATTTTTAAGTTGATTTTGATTAATTTCTATTTTAAGTTTAAATGACATTACAAAAAACAAAATATTTTAAAAAATATTAAATTATTTTTATTAAATTTTTAACTAAAATATTAAATCATATCTTATTTAAGTGTTATCGTATAAATTATTTATAAACTTTATTGTTTTCAATTAATCGATTGCTTTTTTGGTTAATATTCATTAGTTATATTAATTTTAGAACATAATATTTATAAAATAAAATCTTTATAAAAAATGTGTATTTTTGCAAATTATTTAAAAAAGAAATTTATAAATAAGAACATTTAGAAGCCGGATTGCTACCGATGAGTCAGACTGCATGAGAACACTCAGTTTTAGACTTGATTGACCGGTTATTTACTAGCACATGCGTTCAGATAACACGCATTCCACTCACTTTATGATTTGATAATCAATAAGTTTTGGTAAATATTTTGCATTAAATCAACTTTTTGTGAAAATAATAGTGTTTTTTCTGAAATGTGAAAACAATTACTTTATTTGAATATTAATTGCAATTTAAAAACATTTAAAATTTAATGAAAATAATAGTATTTTGTCTATAGTAACTGAAAGTCAAGACAATTAATTTATTTAAATTTTAATTGCAATTTAAAAACATTTTGATTTCAATGAAAATAATATTGTTTTGTCTAAGATGAGTGAATTTAAAAATTATTATTATTTGAATTTTAATTGCGATTTAAAAACAATTCTTTAAAATAAAGAAGTTTTAGCTTTAAAAATATTTCAATTTTTGTTATAAAAAATAAAAACAATTCAATCTCAATCATTAACATTGCAGGAACAGATAATTATTATAAATAATATAAAAGAAAATTTAAAATTTTGCCCAAAATAAACTTTAGAAAAGTTAAATAAAAGTTTAGCAAAAAATCCTAATTTAGTTGAATTTACTTTTAATTTGGATAAAAATTTAACTTATGCACCATTAACTACAGTTGGTGTTGAAAATTAATTTTTAAAATTTATCTTAATTTTTAATGTTCGCAGAAATAGATTAAATGAAAAAAATATTGAAATGTATTTATTTGTATATTTTAATAATTTTGTTAATTTTAATTTAATATTTATGTAAATAAAGTTATATCAATTTTAATAAAAATATTTTTTATATAATTTTCCGACTTTATAAATTTCTGCTATAAAAGTGATAAATTTTTCCCATTTACTCTGTGTCCAAGGTAGCAATCCGGTTTTAATATTAATAAAAATACAAATTAATAATGAATTAATAAACCCATAATAAATAAATTTAAATTTTTTTTTAATATGTAATTAACTTTATTTTGACAATAAATTTTAATTGTAACAACTAATAATTTTTAATATCTAAAATTATATTTATATTTAATTGTAAAAATATATTTATTTTTTAATTTATAAACTGTAATTTATTATTTTATATAATTTTAATATTGATATAAAGCTATGTTATTGTATTTTTAATATAAATAAAAAGTTGTAAATAATTATAATAAAAATTGTTAGTATTAAGTAGAAAGTGTAAAATCTACCTGAACAAATTAGAATAAATATACAATAAAACCTACTTAAGAGTAAATATTTATGTAATTATTTTGCGTGTTTACTGTAAGCGTTTGCCGATATTATTAATAAAATTATAATAAGAAAAAAATGTATTTTAATTTTAAATTATAAAAATTAGCAAATAATTTTATGCCAGGGTACAAAACCGAGTAAGAAAAAATATTTTTATAAAAATAAATCAGTTTTAATTTTGTTACTATAATTTTTAAAAAATTAAATAATATAATAAAAAATTTATAACTAATATAAAAATAGTTTGCATTAAATTAGATTTAAAAATCAAATATTAAAATAAATTTAAATTAAATAAAAATACAAAATTAATTTTCCAAAAATATAACATTAAACTACATTAAATATATTATTTGGATATAACAAACTGTAATTTTTAATAAAATAAATTTTAATATGAATAAAAATTTTTTATATTATCATTTTGGCTTGCAGTTCAAAATTTAATTCAATATATTTATGTTTTAAACACTAAATAATTTTATATCCTTTTTATAAATAAATATTAGCATATAACTGGTTTTAATATTATTTATAATTATGACTCACTTATGCAATCATATTGCATATATTTCTTGTATTGGACTGTTCCGTTATTTACTATAAAGTATATAGGTAGTTTTTTGTATTTCTTAAATTAATTTACTTTTGACAAATAGACTGTTCAATTGAAGTGTTTTTTATGTTTACTTTTTAATAAAGTGTTTTTGTTAAGCTAAACATTGTGTTCAATAATTGATCACTCGGTTTTTGTCGATTAGCAATCAATTCCAATTAATTGCTAATTTCTCGTTATTATTTTAAAGCTATCTTCTCACAATATCAACAGAAAACTGTAATTATAAAATATAACTTTCAATCAGAATAAACTAATTTTACTTTTTTTTAACTGTAATTTAAAAATGTTTGATCTGATTACTGTTTTTACATTTTTACTTTTTGCAACACTGATTATCAACTAGTAATTAAACGTTGGGTTTTCAATCACAAATTTTAAAATTTGTAAATTAAATTTATTTATAATTTTGGAGTGCTTTTGTGGCTTCTGAAGCAATTTATTACTTACGTTTTCTATACTACGTTTATAGTCACGATTTAAAATTCAGAATTTAACATTCATAAGAAGAAACAATCACTAATAATGATACAATTATTTAAGAATAGGATTTGCTTTTAAAAACAAACAAGTTTTATTAAATTCTTTTTATTTAATTTACATATATTTCTTAGAAAATTTAATTTAGAAGATATAAAAATTGTTTGAATATTAAATTATAAGCTTTAACTAATTATAATTAACTTAGTAATTAGTTGAAAATTAAATTTAATTCAAACACACAACGTAGGAAAATAAACAATCGTTAATCAGATGACCAAGACAAAAGCAACGTATAAAATTTTAGCAAGAATGCTTGATTATATTTAAAAAATAAACTAATAGAAATGTAACAAAGTTTTTGTTTTTATTTTTAATTGTAAAATTATCGTAGCTTATTTATTTACAAATTTTATTCAGAAATTATTAATTTTTTTAATTTAAATTGCAATTCAGTAATTTATAAATTAAAGATAAATTTATTTTATTTAGTAACTTTCAAATAAATTTAATAAATTGCATAAATTTAAAATTTTAATTAAAATTAATTAATATTTTAAAGCGTAAATTTCCGATGATCAATCAATTACAGCGACTATGAAATTCGAGAAAATAAATAACATAATAATTAATTAATTTAGTATTTTGAATTAAATGTAGTAACTTGGAATTGGTTTAAATCGCAATAAATAAACGTTTAAAATTCTTGTAAAATAAAATAAAATATAACAATTTTCTTATTAAAACATTTTTTTATTTTAAAATCAAACTGAGCATTTATTTTTAATACAAAAAGATTCGGTTGACTGATGCGTTATAAGGGTTCAATTTGAGCATTGATTCTAATTCAAAATAATGTCAAATTATCGATTTGAATATCGAGCGCGTAGTCAGACCAACCGATTATGTTTTCAAGTTAAAAAGCATGTAAGTCAGACACGTCAACGAATGTGACTTGCTCGATGCCCTAGATCTCGTTCTTTGGTAAAATTATATAAATTAAACTGTAATAAATTGTTAAAATACAAAACTAATTGTTATGATTAATAATTGCTTACTATGAGTTAATAAAAAAAATTAGATAACTTTTTAAATAATATAATTTTATATATGTGAATACTAAAAATATATTAATAAATTCAAATCGTAATAATATGCGGCTGTAATTTAATTTATAGAAATTTTAAATTTCTATAAATTTATAGTTTTATTTATAAGTTTCAAACAAAACTGTAATAATTAAATAATTTATAACCTTATTATTGATCAAATCACTTGATAAATTATTTGGTTAAAATGCGCTAATCGAACAAACAATAAAATAAAATTTTTATTATAAATTATGTAGATTTTAATTATATTTACAGATTTAAATTAGTAAAATTATACGATAATATTATATGAAAGACAAGATTATATTTTAAAATTAAAATTTAAACAAACAATAAATAGTTTTAAAACAAATATTTCCAAAAAAACAAATATAAAACCTTTTGGTTATTTTATTAATTTATTTAAACTTATTAATTTAACAAATTAATAACAAAATATTAAATAAAAACCTAATACATAAATGTTTTAATGTATTAATATTAAATTGTAAAAAAACCAATAATTTAGTAAAAATGTATATTTTATAAAAACATATTTTTACATTAAATTATAAATATTATTATTACCATTTAGTATCACATCAAGAGCGTGCATAACTATATAAATTATTTAGTTTATTTGGACTAATTGGATCATACATTCAAGGAAACATTAATAATCTTTAGATAATTTTGTACACAATTTGTTTCTCGAAGCCATTATTCTATAAAATATAGGTTAAATTTTGTTTAAAAAGTAAGAATTAAATTAAAATTAAAATTTTTGTTTAAAACTATAAAAGTGTTAGAAAGATATATTATAATTACTAATAAAATATATATATAATTTAACTTTAGCGCTAATAACTTCAAAATTATTCCTCAAAGAGGCAGTTATGCGGATTTAAATTTTCTCATACACAGCCTCATATAAAGAATTTATCAGAGAAGTAAAAACAAATATATTTTTTAGTTTTCTAACTAATAAATAATATTGTAAAACTGAAAAACAATTATTATATGTTTACCAAACTTACATTTAATTATATTTTTACATTAAACTCAATTAGTTAAATTTTAAATAAAAATAGTCAAATGAAAATATGCTGTTTTTTTAATAACATATGACTTTTTTGTAAACTGCATTTATTTTTTAATTAAGTCCAATTACTTTTATTAAAAAATAATCGAATTTAAAATTATTTAATTGGGTCATTCTTAGCCAAAATTATTTAAATTTAAATAATCAATAATTTACTTACAAACTAATAATATTTATTACAGTATAAAATATTTTAAATAAAAAACTAAAATATCAAAATATTTGCTTTAAATATTATTTAAATTGATTTGTTAATTTAATTTAAAATTTTACAATAAAAATTGTATTAACGCATATAATATCAAATTTACATTTTTATTATGTCAGTTTGCATTAATAACAAAAACCAAAATAATTTATATTTTGAATAAAAAATTTTAATAGTAATTAATATTTGAATGGTAAAGAATATATAAATTTTTACAAATTTATCTAATATTAATTTATAAAATTTTATTTAATAAACAATGTTGTTCAACTTGAATAAATAAAAAAGTTTACATTATTTTAGTTTTTAGCACTGATTAAAATTGTTTAATGTAATAATATTCAAAAACAAAATAAACTTATTTAATTAAATTTTAAAATTTTAAAAATATAATGTATTTGAATTTTAAAGAATAATTAAAATAATTATTTAAATGATAAAAAATTATTTTTTAAATATTTGGTTAAGTTTTTAATTTTACATTAATTTTTAATTAAGAAAACACATTTGAAAACAATTTATAAAATTATTTCTATAAAATTTATTATTTATTTCATATTTTTAAAATATAATAATTATAATCAGAAACTTTGTTTTTCGATCCGAAATAGCAATATCCTTCCAATTAAACCCCCGGTACAATCTTAACTTAAATCAAGTCATAGCTTTTTTAAAAGCGTTTATAAAATAACAGATAAAATTTTAGAAATTAGTTTGTGTTAAAAAATAAACTATAAATCAAATTGAGTTAAGATGTTTAAGAGGGAGTATATTGAAATTTTGGATCGAAAAACAAAGTCTCTGATTATAATCAAAACAATAAATCGAGTTACACTACTTTAATAATCTAATACAACCCCTACATTAACAACCTTTATTGAAAAAAATTATTAAACAACCCCTTACAATATCTACTTTAACAACTCCTAACAACCCTTACTTAAAAAACTTTAAGCAACCTTTTAAAACCACCAACAACCCCTAACAAGCCCCAACCACACTTAACAATTCCTAACAACATCTACTTAAACAGCTTCTAGTAACACCTAAAGATTTCCTAATTTGTTTGAATATTAATATAAATTAAAAATTTTAAAAATTAAAAATTATTTTTTTAAATAAATTTACATGTAATTTAAAAAATTTTAATTTATTTGATTTATATTGTATTTTGCATTATATTTAATGAAGGTAAAAAAAGCTAAAATTAATCAAACTGAAAATAAAATTAAAAACATTCTTAAATCCATAAAAATAAATTATTTAGTTTGTTATGACAATACATAATTGGAATTATTTTTATGTAAGAATTTTTAATAAAAAAATTTTGCTTTTATTTTTAAAAAGTTTTATGTAAATAATACAAAATTTTTTAAAATATAGCTAAATTTAATATTAAAATTTACTTTATATGGATTTAAGAATGTTTTTGAATTTTAATTTTAATTATAAAATTAAAAAATATTAAAAATATGTGAGTAATACAAGTTTTTGATTTTAAAAACAAATTTGTGATATGTTAAGACATTATTATTATATTGAGTTAAAGGATGGAATAATAAATGTGTTTACCTAATTGAAGTTTATATTTTAAATTTATGTTTAATAGCATTTAATTAATAATTTCATATATAATTAAAAATATTTTCTAATTTGATATTTTGTGACGGGCGTTTGGGAGGCGTCACTTGATTCGACTTTGCCTCTGTTGTTGCTCTCGGTTATAGCGCAAGCGGTATCGGAACGATACGATTGATACGAATGAGTTGTTGCGTAAATGATAATTAGTTGTAAATCGCTTGGATTAGCGTTATTTGTACAAAGATTGCGAAACCAGTTGGTTTGTGTTGACAAGAATAGTATCGAATGATGTATCGATACGAGTGATTGGTTTACGTCTAATATGCTATCAATTTAGTGACAAAAAGATAATCAGTGATCGACTGATTAGAAATGAATCACGCGTATGAGTATTTATATTGTACAATTAAATCAATGCTAACCTATTAAAATTGGCCTCAATTTACAAATTAAATAATAATTTTGTGTAAAGCTGTTTAAATTATTGTATAAAAGTCATTTTTAATATGAAATAATAATTATTAACTGTATTTTTAACTTATAATAATATAAACTATTTTCTTAAATTTAACAGATATATTGTTGGCTACCGAAACAATCTATTAATATGTGTTTATTAATTTCTTTTAATTGTAATGTTAAAATATATTGTAATAAATAATTCTAATAATAAAACTTAATTTTTGTATTTAAATTTTCTTGTTTTAAAAAACCGTACAATTTGCGTAAATAATAATTTTAATACTCTATAAAAACTCATATTTAGCAAGAAAAAATACTGATATTAGGGTTTGAAGCAGGGTGTCCAACTTTAAAAAAAATTTGCCCTGGACAAACACATAATTTTATTTTTAAATTGAAAATGCAACGAGGAAACTCTCGAATATTTTTAAAATTTAATAATTTGTAAAATATTAACCTGGACAATCCAGCTTAAAACTGGATGGTTGACCCCCTTGGTTTAAAACAAATTATATTCCATTAGTTTTAATAATATTTACATTAGTTTATTTTTAAAGCGTTTTTATAAAATAAATTACTTAATTTATAGGAATTAAAGATACGTTATATGTGTACACAAACAGACAAATATTACCCATAAAAATATTTATAATTGTTTGGCCATTTAATAATAAGTTTTTATATGATAATTATTTTTACTAATATCATGCGTGTCATTTTTTACTTTAAACTAAATAAATAATATGTTTTATTTATATAAAGAAACTTTTCATTAATCTTTAAGCTCGTAACTTTTAAATAACTTTTTAATGAATAAAGATAATTTAGTTTTGCCAAATGTATAAAATAATGTTACATTCACAATTTTTTGTACACAACATGTATATTCAAAATGCACTAGTTTTTTTAAAACTAAATAAATTAGAGCAATTATTTCAATTGGTAATTTGTTAGGAATAAATAAGAAATTAAATGCCAAAAAAATTTATAAAATCCGATATCAGGTACAATTTTTATCATAATTTAAAAGTTGCAAATATCGTAAAAGTACAAATAGCATTTTTAAAAATTTTATCAAATTGAATTGAATTGTTTATAATTAGCATCAATGAGTTATTCTATAAAAAGTCATTTTTAAAATTTTTTTATTAAAATTATTCAAAATAGTTTTTGAGTTTTCGATTTTTGAAAATTTGACTTTAATAGAAAAACATTAATATTTAGAAATTAATTTAGACCCCGCCTCTCAACGATAATGATTTAAAATTTTTTATAGTTAAATAATTAAATAAATTTAATTTTAAAAATAATTTGAAAACGACTTTCGCATTATTTGATATTTTTTTAATTCGTACACCATATGACCATACAGTCACTGACGAATAATATAAACCATAAACTAATGTTTGTTAGTAAATCTGAACACAAAATAAAACTATAATTTTAAAACTATATTATAGTAATTAATACGATTATTTTAATATATATATATATACATATATCTATATATAATGCTAAATATGTGAATTAATATAGATATTATAAAAAATATAATAAAATTATAAATTATTTAAAATTTTATTTTTCAATTTTTTTATCTATATTATAATTTGCATTAAAAATTTTAAATTTAATTTTTATTTAAATATTAAATTTTGTATTAAAATTTAATTTTGTTTATGCTAAGAGTTTATATCAAATAATATTTTATATAATTGAAAGTTTATATAAACTTTTATTTTTAACATTGTTGTATATAACATAAAACATAAGTATAATTATGAGATGAGATATTTTGAGATTAAATGTTAAACATTAGTTTATAACATAAATAAATATTTTGATTACATCACAATTTTTTAAATTTACGTTATTAATAATCTTGTATCTAATACAAACAAAATTTCAAATAACAGATTTTAAAGCATTTTATTATCAATATTGATTAAAAAACCTTTATTGGTATTTTTCGGCAAGATTAATTATTATAGTATTATAGATCTCATCAAAAAATAACTTTTTGCCGTTGAAACCATATTTTTAAAAAATTTAGTTTTTGAGTTATTTAATATTAAACTTTTGACTTCAATAAGAATTTGGCCAAAATTCCAATTTTAAAAAATTAATTTAACCCTTGTCTCTCACTTATTTTCTCATGAATTTTTTTTATGAATAATCTACTAAAAATAAGGAATTTTTTTAACTCGGTTTTAAAGGGTATTAACGACATTTTTTGTAATTTTTAAATATATTTTTTATATTGCAACGACATGTGGATGAACACAGACTGGACCAGCATACATCAGTGAAGTTTTTTCGTAATTCAAATAATTAAAGTATGCAAAACTTGTAGGACTTTTAGAATCAGTATTGAATCAGAGTCAGAATCAGTCAGATTCAAAATCAGAATCACATGAACTCTTTTGAAAACCCAGTTTGCAGCTCTGACTCTGACTCAGATTCTAATACTGCCTCTAAAAGTCCTACAAGTTTTGCATAATTTTAGTATTTGAATTACGGCAAAACGTCATTTGAATGGGTACTGTTTGAATGAGTATTTTTATTAGTAAATGGGTTTTTCCGTAATTGATAAATTTGTTATCAATTCCAAAATGTAAAAAGAATAATATCGGATATGTTTAATCAAAGTTAGTTAAAGTATATTCAATCAAAATTATGTCGAATAAATTTAATCAGAATTATGTCGGGTATATTTAATCGGAGTAATGTCGAGTATATTTAATCAGAATTATATCGGGTATATTCAATTAGAGTACAGTGAATGTCAACTAAAAATAATTTGTATTTAACAGACTATTTTAATATTAAAAGTCTACAGAATTTTGTTTTAAATTATTTAATTAATTTTTTTGTTAATTTATTAAAAACATTTTCTCCTGTACACCAATAAAAATTTTTTTTTATTATAAAATTAACAATAAAATAAAATGTAATAAAAATAATGTTTTAAGCGTCAATCTTTTTTCCTTAAATACCCTTATAATTATTAACCAAATTAACAATATTGTAGACATTGAAATCGAAAAGTTAAGCAAATTTCTAGAATAACAACTTCTAGCGGGTCCCGTTAAAAAAGTTCCTAATTTAATGCGTTTCTTATTATCATTCCAGTTTTTTAGAACTAGCGTAAAACTCAAATTCCTCAATCCAACCTATAGCGTTTTTAGGAGTACCTGAGAATTGTCTCAATCTACTGTCATTTGTTTCCTGATTTTGCTGCACTATATTTGTTATGTCTAAGATATCCTGCTAAGATAAACAAACCATCGGCACTACTTGTGGTAATGGCGAACCAAGAGAAATCTGACCTGACATAACAGGTTGCAATGCGCTATTAATCTGCAAAACCTGGGGTCGAGGATATTTCTCAAAAACAGATGATTAGGTACTTGATTTTGATTACTAAGTTGTCGCGCTGGCGAATGCAAGTTTAAATACTGTTGTAAACTATACGACAATGAAACAACTGGTTAGCCAATTAAAAGTGTTGAGGCCTTATAGCAAGCTACCGCAGTAAAGGTCTGTGTGTTTGAAGGCTGCAAACTCTGATTCCTACTTAAAGAATGAAGACAATTGCTTAAATTGCGGAACAAAATTGGCGTAGCGCCAATACTTGTCACAGGTGAAGTGACTCTACGTCCACCATTTACACGTCTCACCCAATCACAGCTGTAGGGCCGGTTCCGAACCTGACCAAACACTGTTGCCAGATCTTCGCTTGAGTCCGATCCACCGATCCAAACACCGACCAATAAACGGTTCCGAACCTGTTCACCGTCTGTGCCCAGACGCGAAGACCGAAGTGTGTTATCGATCGGACTTGGTCCGAACACACGTCCAACTTGTACTGATTTTTGGCCAGATTTTGCAGTTACAAATGATTAAGAGTTACTTAAAGTCTGATTTAGCCGCGCAATTAAGTTATATTTTATAGCCTCAAACCCAACAAATGGCCAAGTATAGCAACGATTACGCAAAGGCCTATATGCCAACTCACCCTTTTCTAAAAATGTATTCGAAGATTGTTTAGATGTCAAGTGGCAAGACCCAGAACCAGACGCTTGATAAAGTTTAATGGTGTCCAATCGGTCTTTCTCCAAGTCCTCTTCTTCCTGAGTTTTGTCAACCAATTGTTCAAAAATTTGTTGTCGATATAGCTGTAACGCCTGGTTTGAAGATTATAATTCAACTTTCTGTTTAACACTTTTAAAAATAATGTCTTTTATTACCGAATTGAACTCAACGTTAATGTTACTTGTCTTAACACTTGTCAAAATAAGATTAACAGTTGTTTCGCTTTCACTGTCGTTACTCGACAACAACATTGCCCAATATCATGTGAGACAAAATAAATTACCTCAACACACAAGACATGAAAGCAAACTAATTACTGTTTACAAAACAAAATTAAATTATTAATAACTTTCAAAAATATTCTAAACTTATATAAGCAAAACAATATAAAATCAAAACATTTAAATAAAATAAAATCAAAACATCAAAAGGTAATTAAATCAAAACATAAAAAAGAAATTAAATTAATTAAACCATTAAAAGAATTTCAAAACAAAAACATTTCAATTTGAACGACATTTTACATGTCTAGGCGAAACTCATGACTAGTTTTGGTTGGCGGAAGTTTGCAAGTTTGCGTACGAGATGCTGCACCTACGGACTCACTCCCACTGCTTGCATTCTATTACGCAATCTTGGATCGCGGCGGCGGTATGGCGCGGACTAGTCAACCGCAACATACCATCAGGTCCCGGCAAAATCAATAAAATCCAATGGTTCTGAGTAGTCTGCGTTTTGTCTGAACGTACCGGTACAAACGTGGTAGTAAGTTCGGACCTTCGAGGTCGGGCCCCAGTAAACATATTCTGTTTATTTGGCACCTCAATATTCAACCGACGCTTATCTCCATCACAAGCCTAAAGAAATTTGGCATTTGTAACAATAGCGGCCAATTGCTCTTGACCGACAAAATTTACACAACCGCGGCAAATAACTTTGCCGTAAATAAAGACAACTGACCAATATGGACGCGAAACTCCACACAAATAGCAAATCTTATGTTTAGTATAATCGTCTATATTCCAAAAATTACGAGAATTATTCATTATTAAAAAAAAATATAATTGCGCCAAAATCTAAATATTCTGTTGCGGTTTAGTCTTCAAAGTGTCCTTAGAGTTAGACAAACAATTATCGAATACAACATCAAAATCAAAGTCCCTATTAATATATTTGGTACGTATCTCAAAAGCTTCAACTTTCGTCAAAAATTTCTTACGCAACAATTTATTGCAAAGTTCCGAATTAATGCCGTTATGAGTAGCAATTGATTTTCTAACTTTTCTGGACTTAGGCATTAATAGAGCAAAATTTTAAACAATTGAAACCTCAAACTCATTTATACTGTCATCACTACTATCCGATAGCGAATTAGGAGCAATATATTGGTATCGATAAAATATTGAAATCAAGACAAGCATAAGAATCGTTAGCAAAATATTAATAGCAAATATCAATGCAAACAAAAAATGCAACAAAAATTAAATCGAAATAATTAAAGACAAAATAATTGCTAACAAAACCGCTATTGCAATAGATATGATAATAAGCATTAATAAACTCAAGGACAAAATTAAATTTTAAATCAGTGGTTCAGTGGTCCACTCGACCATCGATATCTTGTGGCCGTTGGCCCGTGTGTCAAAACTTAAACTGTGCCGAAACACAAACTTTGCCGAAACTGAAAGTATGTCAAAATATGAACTAAGCAGAAACTGATTATGTGCCAAAACTAAATGTGTGCCAAAACTGAAATTGAACCAAAACCGAAACTGTGCCTGAACCGAAACTGTGCCTGAACCGAAACTGTGCCTGAACCGAAACTGTGCCTGAACCGAAAC
>JAQFXP010000919.1:0-23176 GCA_034693685.1 Belba bartosi
CCGGAATTCCAGTCCTCATCGACGACCAGACTTTGTGTTGGATTCGGTCCAGTCCTGACGGGTAGTGCCCAAACGTCCCAACACGCACTACCCGTCCCCTCCAGCTCTACTCGTGTTCTGACGGTCCACTCGAGGTGCCACTCGAGGGCCGGAAGAGTGTCATCGCCGGAGGTTTTCCCAGTCTTGTGATCGTATTTTTGAAAAAGTTTTTTGAAACTGATTTCAAAATCTTTTTTTCAAAACTTTTATTTTTTGAAAATTTTCTTAAATTTAAAATTTTATTGATTTGTTTATAACTCTTTTAATGCTATTTTACGCTAATTATTGTTAATCCTAATTAAGTTTAGTTTTAGATTTAAGTTTGAATATTTAATTAGAATTGAATATTTCGGACTCCAATTGTAGATCACTTTCAATAAATTCTTGTAAACTATAGAATTCTCTGCTGACAACCGATTAATTGCAATTAAGTTTATATTTTATATATTTTTTTATTGTTTTTATATTTTATAAAATTTATAGAAATTGTGGTCAAATACAAGTCGGTTTTTATATTGAGAAATAAAAATTATTCGCAACTTATTAATTTACGATATATTTAAAAAATATTGCTGTAAAAATTTTAACTAGTTCAGTTTTTATAAATAAATTTAGAATAAAATATATATAATTTTGAAAATTTATTTAAATGTTTGACGGTTTAAGCACAAAATACATGAATTAATCAATTTGTTTGACGAATATTTTCAGTCATTTCTTTGCATTCATCCAACTTTGATGTATATAAAACTTAATTTTGCAAAACATTTGATTTCTAGTGGATATCAGAATCGATACACTAATAGAGCATATCTTTGACTCATTGAAATGAAATGTGATTTTCGTTTCGGGCAGTCGTTTGGCTTTTATTTATTCGATATCTTATTTCTAATACAATAAGTTATATCGAGTACTGGATCTCTAAATTGCAATTTCGAGTTCAATTCAGTAGTTTATTGGGTATTGTATTGTAAGTTAAATAACAATAAATTCAATAGAAAGTCAATTTTGAATGGAATGAACTGGCAATTCGATCGCTTCTAACTACAGCCCAACTAATTCAGATCTTTTTCATTACTTTTCATTACTTTTACTTAAATTTACAAATTATTATAACTATAGAAATAAAGTAAATAAAAAGTTTGTATTAAATACTTTAAATGTGTATTAAATTAGATTAATGTTCAGATTTTCAGAATCCTAGCTTTAGTAGTAGACATCACCTGAAGGATAGGCCTGTTTTAGAGTATTAATGTCTTCGTCGATATTTGAATTACTTGAAAGTATTGATATATTTAGTCATGACATCCGATCTTGTCCAAGTTTGACAATTTTATATTTAGTTTTTTTGGTTACCTAATTTTGCAAGTTTTTTCATGTGATTATTAAAATCAACATTGTAAATTTTAAATAATTTATCAAATTTTAATATAATTATAGACAAAAATTAAAACAATTTTCAAACAATCGCTTTATTTCAGATTGAATCAATAAATCTCTTCTACAATATTTTAATTGAATTTTAGTCACACTTATGTAGAATATGTTTCTTTCAATCGATTGAAGTATTGCTAAAATTATTCGTTAATTTGTTTTACAAATATTTGTTTTATTTAATATATTAAAAATCAAGACTTAATGTTTCAATCAATTTATATTAAAAGAAATATTTTGTAGATTTGTTGTCTGATCGTCAAGTAAAGCATCTAAACAAGGTAACAAACTTTGTAGCATGTTGAATTACTTTTTATTTACATAATAACTAAAATGTTAAACATAGAACAGTGTAAGCGATAATAATAATTAATAATAATAACAACTTGATATAATTAATTTTAATTATGTTTTTAAAAGTTTAATCTTAACCAAACAAATAACAAGATAATTTAATTAAACATAATTAAAACACATTAATATCCCAGTTTAAAACTTTGCTTAGATGCTTTTTGACTGTTTAAATGTTATAAATACCAACACTTAAAAATGTTTTTAAGTTTGATTAACAGTTTTTTGTGTTTAATAACTATAAATAAAAAGTTTCAACAAGTCTTATAAAAAGGTTTTTGTTTGTCCTCATACTTTAAATTGTTAAATTTTAAACTTTGATTATATATATATATATATATGAATTGTTCTCTATTAGTCTAGCATTCTCATAAACAAATAAACTTTAATTATGATTAAAACTAATTATATTTCAAACTTAGCTAAAAAATTATTATCTCTTTAGAATTAATATTTAAAATTTATTCTTTATATAACTTCAAATTCAAACTTCGTATTCAAACAAATAAAAATATTTTACTTTTTATTTTGAATTTCACTTTCATTTAGAAATAGTTTGTAATTAAAATCAAATAATTTGCATCAAAACCTCATAACAGGCCTGAAATGAATAAAAATCTCATATTTTTGCGAATTAATACAATTGAATTGTTTTAATGAATGAATTTAAATGATTTGAAATTATGAGAAGAAAATCAAAAGAATGTTTGAACAAAATTAAATTCAAATTAAGAGTTAAAACAAAACTATAATTTATATAAATCTTTTCAAACCCTAAGTTAATAAAAACTATTATTTATATAATTAAATAGAATTAAATTTTTATATATTATTTAATGTATATATAATATGAATATAATGTAAATATGAATAGAAAAGTGGAATCAATGAAACCAATGATCATATGATTGATGTCGAAGTGGACGGCATGTTATAGTCAGTCACCTGAACTACTAATGACTTGAGGTCTTCGGCACTCTTCACCTTCCGAGGCATCTGAGGCTCCGGTGATAATGAGTCGCGATGTTGGAGATCGCCGACAAATACGGAGTTAAGGCGCGGACGATAGGCCGGGTTGTGATATGTGGCGCCCGACGCGCACTGGTACAGGTGCCCACTGCCGACCAGCCGGCTGTGGTGTAGAAACATCTCGCGGTCACAGATCAGACTGGCCCGGCTCTCCGTCGAGTGCATGTGTGTGGGCCCGGTAGTGCTCGTACAGGTGTTCATACGCGTCGGCTTCGGGTGCAGAGAGTGCACGGAATTGCTGAATGACTCTCTGTATTGGGGCTGATAGGGCTCAAGCATACGTATCTTGCCCCATTTGTTAAAAAATAAGAGTAAACAGCCGACCCATGCGGCCAACACTAGCACTACTATTACTACTTCGTCCTCTTTTACCGAAAACCCCTCCGGGGGTTCATATGGGTCCGAATGTATGGGTCGGTTCAGACTATTGCGAGAAAAACGACGCGAATCTAAAAATTTCAATAATTTTAAAAAATAAATCTATAGTTCAAAAGTCATAACTAAAACTTCAAAACAACTAATGATCATAACTTAGTCCAATCTTAAGTGTATTCTCAAATATATTCAAATGTTTTACTGAAGTTTGAATTTATTGAACAAATTTAATAAAACAAAAAATATATTAAATATTTATAAATTGATTTTTATTTATTTACAATATTTACAATTCCGGGTATTTCTAAATTGGAAAGGTTTTGAATATTTTATGCAAGCTTGACTTTAAACTATTTTAAGTATTTTTATTTTGTAAATAAAATTTTTAAAATAAATGATGAATTCGTGCGCTTTCTAAGTTTGTACTTGCACAGAATTTATGTTTTGAAAATTGATTTACTCAACAAATTTAACTTAAAGTTACATGAACAAAATTTAAACGCATAATACAAATATAATTTTGTTAAATGGATTTCCAGAATATTTCAACTTTTGAAATAATAAAAAAAAACACACTTTACGCACATACAGTATCTGAATAATTTTGGTTTTATTACTGTAAAATCATTAATGAATAACTATTTTATTCTTAATTCTATACTTGTACCATTTTACAAGAATAAGGTGAATTATATTTGGTAAAATATTTAAGATATTTTAATTAATTTTATTTTAGATATTTAAAATTTTAAAAATCTATTTAAAAGTTTATAGAAATTTAAATATTAAATTACTATTTAAATTTTTATATGCAATAAAGTTAGAGTAAATTTTTCAATTAAAGTTAATAATATTTTAATTATAAGAACATACAAAAAGTTTCCGTTCTTGTAAAACTAGAATAATTTCTAGTTAATTTATTCTTGTTAAATGATACAAGTATAGAATTAAAAACAAAATATTAGATTTATATTAAAAAATTAACATTTTAGTATTTAAAACTAAAATTATTTAAGTATGTGGGTAAAGTATGTTTTTATCATAAATTTAAATATACTGTAAATCCATTTAACAAAATTATATTTGCATTATGTGCCATATCTTAATAAAAAGCATATTAAAATTTTTAATCAACTTAATTACTAATTCAAAATTAATGTTAATAAGATTAATGATGTTTAAAAAAGTGCATAAATTGTAGCTATAGTTAGAGTACATACCATTATCGGGAGCCACGAAATGGACGACTCGACTAGAATTACTGTCACCCGACTCAGTGACTGAATTAAGGTGGAGCTGATACTCCGTTCCCGGCGCCAGACGATCCAGTGTTATGTTTGACGCTTTTGGTGACACTTCTTGAATAATTCGGAATCTAAAACAAAAACGACATAACCAATGAAAAAGTGATTGATTGCCAAAAATTGTTTTTGTGTTAGTTCTTAAAAAAGACTAAAACACTTTCGACTTAAAGAAAATCAATGTTTTGATTATTCTTTAGTCGTTTAACGCAAAAACAAAACAAAATATATTTATTTGTATTTTGTCTCAATTCTAAATTTTGAAAAGATAGAATTTAAAAAGTTTTCTTAAATAATATTTTAATATTATTTATGGGGCTGAAACTAACAAGGCAAAAATTTAGGATTATTTGCTTTAATGCCTTCTCATTGTTTAAGAATTACTAAAACGAATAAATTCTATAGATAAAAAGCATTTAAGAAGATCATTTTTCAAATTTTTTAGTTTTAGTCATTTGATATTTTCTATGACAAAAAAATTAGATAAACTTTAGAAAGAATGCAAGCAAGCAAAAATATTTAAATTTAATTAAAATAGATTGAGTATATTTTCGGTTATTATATTAAGTTTTAAATGTTTGAATGTGACAAGCAAACATAATTTTCTTATATTATTCATCTATCATCTTTAATATAAATTAAACCGTTATATTTTATCATATTAATTTTTAAAACAAAATATTTTAAATTAGAATTTTAAATTTTAATAAATATAAATTTGAAAAAGTATTTTGTCGCTATAGTCAATCAACTGAGAAAAAGCCAAATATATTTTGTAATAAAAATTTAAATTTTTGCCTATATTTTAATTTTGAAAAAAATACAACAAAAATTCCAATACAACAGAACTAAAAGTAAAAAATGCAAATCTAGAACAACGACTGACTAAACAAATTCAAAAACTTTGAGTATCTCTTTGTACGGCATATATAAAAGTTATTATGATTTCGAAAAACTAGTTGAGAATTGAAAGTCAAAAGTAAATAAAGTTTTTGATTTGTTTTCAAATTGAAACAGTCGTATATAAGTGTAAGTTTTCAATTGGAAAAATAAAATGAAACATATTTTTAGATTTGAAATCAATTTGGATATTATTTGTAGATATTTTGGCATAAGTTCACTGTAAGAGTTGGCGCAGAATCGATAGTAAACATTGAAAATATGAACTTATTTCCAAATAAAAGACACAAAAAGTGATGCATTTTGTCGATAATTTTTGGAAATAAGATTAGCAGTGATTTCGTACTAAATTGAAAATGACTTCAGTTTTGTTGCTTTGGTTTAGAGAAGAGATAACCCACTGATTGTAAGCGAAGTTCTCAGTAGAAGTAGAATTTGAAAATAAAACTGACTTTCAATTGATAAAATCAACTAAACCCAACTAAACCCAACTAAACCAAACTAAGCCAAACATTTTTTTTTAGTTTTTGGATTGAACTAAAAGTTGACAATATTTTTGATGCATTTATTTAGGCTTAGGATTCACTTTCAAATATCATTCGCTTAGAGTGAATGTGAGTTAATTGGATTCAAACTGAATGTGAGTTTCCATTAAGTTTATTAAGTTTAACGACGAGAACAGTATATTAGATGAGAATAACACTATTGGACGCGAACTCGAAAACTAAAACATATTAAGACTATATATAATTAAAATGTCTGAATCCAAATCCAAAGACTAGAGCCAACCAATGTTTGGACATTTATTTAGAATTTTTCTTTTTTCCTATTCTTAAAACTTTAATTTCAATTATATTAAACTAAAAATGTGCTTCAATTCGGGCATTACTTCGAAGCGATTTATTCTCACAAAACTGTTTTCGAAAAATTTTAAAACTACTTCTCATTCTGAATGTCAATGAATTTTAACACTTATTTGAATTTTCTCATTCGTATGAATTGCTAATTCAGTTTTCAATTTTATTTTTATGTTTTTTTTGAATAAATCTTTTGAAAAGTTCAAAATAAAAGTGATATTTATTTTTAAATTACTTTCAAATTTTTCTTAGAAATCTATTCAAAAGAATTAAATTAAAACTAAATTTTTAAGAATTAAATAATTTGATATAACTAATAGTAAAAAGATTGCATTGAGTTTATCCATCAATAGAAAAATGTTCAAAATTTAAAGTTTTTGATCAATTCATAGCTCAGATTAAAGAAATAAATAAATTTCAAAAATGCAGTGAAACGGAAAACTTTTTTGAAGCGTTTGATGACTTTCAATGGCTTATAAGGAAATGTAAGTCAAATCTGGTTTAGAAGCCGTTAATCCATTCAAAGCACGAATTTTCAAGTTTTTGAGGCCTTTATTATTATTATTCCTATTCCTCGAAAAATCTCTTCACTGAACGCTCTAATGTGTGAATAACAATGAATTCCTGTCTTCTCTGAATGGCATTCATAAGTGTATATTCCTGTGCACTCGAAATGAATGAATTGCTCCCAAAATAAACAAAAACTTGAAACTTATGCAAATGTGAAAACAACTAAATTATTAGTAAAATGAGATTTAATTTATGGCAAAGTTAAAAATAATGGACCAAGTTTTTTAAAAATAATATTTTGCATTGTATGTAATGTTTCGTAAAATAAAATTGTTTTAAAATATTAATATAATTTTTCGAAATAAAAATATAGATTTTTATATTAACTAAATATAATTTTGTTTTTGAAACTTAAAATTTTAATTAAATTGAATTTCTAATGGCTATAAAATTTTGCAAACAAATAAATTGTTTTACATTTGCTCCATTCTCATTTAGACTACATAAAAATATCCATAAAATAGTACATGTTACTACCTTCATAATATGGATATTTTGAAATTTTGTTTATGAGAAAGAATATATCGATTGTTTAAATTATGTCAATAAAATGTAAATTGTTCTGTACTTGAGCTTCACTAGACTTAATAATTCTATTTTATGTTTAGCTAATTTATGCAAAAATATTTTTTTGTCTCAAGTGCAAATTTTTTCTTCTATTCATAAAATATTTCAATTTTATTATTAAATTATCTTCTTAGAATTGTTTGGGTTTGTAGCTAGTTGAATTGTCTGTGAGTTTGACTTTTTTTAGCTCTAAGTTATTGATTGTATTAATTAGAACTAAACCGAAACAATAAATAATTTGTTAATACCCTGAATGTGACTTTAAATCTCTTTTTCTAATTTGATTTGCATTGATATTTTACTAATTTATTTCATCTATTTTTAAAAATATTAATTAGTTTAAATTGCGAAAATATTTGCAAATTGAAAACATGTTTGTTTGAAATGCTTACATCAAATTATTTGTATTGGAAAGTAATTTTCAAAATACTTAATAATTAATTGTTGAAAATAAAAGCAAATAATAAATAAGTTTTAATAAAAACATGTAATGAAAACAAAAACAAATATTGATAATAAAAATTTGATTAAAAAATGCTAAACAAATTAGAAAAAGCAAGTTGTAAGTAGTAAGTAGCAAGTTGCAATCATACCTGGATTTAACCGGATTATAAACTAATTGAAAAGCTCGGACTCTATGGTCGCCAATGAGATGCCAATCGAAATGCCAATTAACCCGAACTGCCGGCGGATACCATTGGGTCAATACTACGGATATATTACGAGGCGCTGGAAAATAGTTGTTCTGAGTCTTCTGGGACACACTTTTGGCGATTCCTTTGGAATATACAGTATTTGTTAAATAATAGACAACTTCTGAATTAGGTTTTCCAATAATTGTCAAAATAGACATTGAATTTATGGCAAACTTTATAAATAATTTAATGTCAAAAGCATTACTAAATAAATAATTTAATAATTATTAAAAATATTGATTAAAAATACCTAAAGATAGACAGAAAATAAATAAAATGGGCTAAGACTTGACGGCAAAAATTGTTGACAAAATTCGGAATTTTGTTTTCAATTAAAAAGATCTATTGAATAGACTGTAAGAGCCGTAAGTTTAATATAAATATAAATATATTGAAGTTATTCTCTGTTTTTAAAATTATTTATTATAGCTTTTGGTGTTAACCAATAGAAGAGCAGCGAATCGCACATACGGTTAGAATTATCAGTATTTTTATTGAAAACAATTGCAAAACACATAAAAATATTATATAAAAACATTAACTAATGTCTCTCTACTACTGATATAATGAATTAATCCGAAATTTAGCGCAACGTTTAATATATGTATGGGAAGGAAGGGATAGAATAGAATAGAAAGGGATGGCATTGGGAAGAGAGGAAAGTATGATAACATAGGAATGAACTGCAAAACAATAGATTAAATCATTTACAGAATTACAGAGTTTTAGCCAAAACAGCCATTGATTGCTAGCAAAGCAATTAAGCAAAAATGAAAATGTCTTTAATTGATTAACTCATACAACAAACTACTCTATATTATACCAATTAATTAATTCTTCGGTTTTATTATTAAATGTGTTTCAGTTTTTTAAATTATAATATTTTTTAATTTTAATTCTCTACTTAAATAAATCTAAGCAGTACCAAGATTAAATTTTAAAAATAACATTTATTAATATAGTTTTTTCAAAGTAGCTTGTTGTTTTATTAGTAACACAAACTAAATATGTTAAATATATATATTTTTGATTAAGTTATACCAAAAATAAAGCAACATTTAAGAATTATAAATTTGTTATACCTTAATCTTTTAGACAAATCTAATATTAACAACATAAATTTTTATTGTTACTCAATTTGTGATCATTTATTTTACACTTTAATTCGATGCAATAAAACAAAATTCGGTTAAAACCCAATTTTAAAGTTGAATTCGTGTAAATAGTCTCAAACAAACATTACTTAATAGAAATTTATTACAGTTTTTATGAGTTTAGAAGAAGACAGAGAATAAACAATAGCAATAAAAGTCGTTAATTAAATTAATTTCATTTCATTTTGTTTTTGCACTAATTTTAGACCAGAATTGAGTCAAAGATTTTCAAAACGCCTGTTAGACTGGTTTGCGATTCAAAATCAATAATTAGCTCAACTTTGATGTTTACAACTTTTTTTAAATTTAATTATCACTTCATTTGCATTTAACGACTTTCCGTTTCAATTGTCAATCTAGTCGTTAGTTTGATAATAAAATTTTAGTAAATTTTTTTGAACGTTAGGTCGTTTATTCTTGTTTAAATAAGAATTTAAGCAATAAATATAATTGCAATTTATTTATTATTTTTATTTAATATAAAAAAATTAATTTTTAACTATTTAAAAATTTATATTATATTCAAAAATAAATTTAATTAGTTTTAATGTATTTTAATAATTCTAATAATATAACTTTTTGTGATATATTTTTGGCAAACATTTAAAAATTATAAAAACTATTTAATTAAACTTTTAACTTAAAAATTTAATTTGTCTAAATGCTTTTGAAGATATATTTTGTTTTAATAATAATTATCAGTTTATTTAATAATTTACAAGTTTATTTTACTAAAATAAATGCATTTTAAAAAATTACACAGTATTACTAACTAGTAAGTATTATTCGCCAATTTTAATTATCTCCAGTGTTTTGTAATTTATTGATTAATTTAAAAAACTATTTCATATTATTATTATTATTATTTTAATTGAAATCTAACTAATCCTTATTCATAAATTTATTTCAGATTCAAATAAATTGCAAAATTAATGGCTAATACTTAGAAAATCATTTCTATTTTATTACAAATGTTTTTGGTATTACAGATAAACGACAGCATTAATGCCCTATTACTTAAAATGCTCAAATAATGTAACAAGCAAAGTTAATTCCATATTCAAGTAAAAGTAATGACTAACATAAATAGTTATTAGCAAAGTTTTTATAAATGCCAGCCACATAAGTACGAATGAACGAAATAGTCTTTTTAATAGTTTTTTTCTTCAGATAACTAAAGTTTTTTCATATTTTAGTGTCTTATTTATTTTTATTGATTTTACCCCATCTACCTGAAAAGCCTTTTTGCAAGATAACTTCTTATAAGCTAGTATACAACCAGAATAAACTTTATCATTTAATTCAAACGTTTTGACTAATGTTTCAACTTTTAATAAATAGGTTAATGATATTTAGATTTGTTTTTATGATGTGCTGTTATACAATAAAATCAATTTTATTTATAATTAATGATAAGTTTTAATTTATGAAACAATTAATTATAATTTTTTAAAAGTTTTATATTTAATTTAATATCGCATATAAATTACCAGTAAGTGTTTACTTTAAATTATGTTAAATATTTTAAATATATTTAAATAAATCTTGTTAAAAAATAATAAATACTAATGTTAATTAAATAATTAGCATACTGTATGACTACTACACTAATTAAAAACATTTTAAGAGAGCTACTGTGCAAAAATTATCATTATACGTAAGTTATTGCCACTTTTAAATTATTCTTAAGCATCAATAAATTTTGCTTTTTCTAAATTTATTAAACTTGATTATTTCTAAATTAATTTATTTTATAGACTAAAAATAGACAAAATTAATGAGTTATTCGTTAAACTAACAAAACATAAAAACTTGGTTTAGATTTCATATTTCAAAACTAAGAATATATTTGATCCATAAATATAATAAGGAATTACATCAAAAGAGAAAACCCGATTAATTAATATTATATAATATATCTTCATAAATAAAAAACAAAAAATTTATTATAACTCATAAATTATTACATATAATTGCATGTTGAAACTCTCAGATTATCGATATTAGCATAAATGTCAATTCAGTTATTCTAGGTTATTTTCAAACAAAATAGAGCTTGAAACATGATATATTTTTTGCAGGGATCAAGAAGGGGGGATTAAGCAAAAATCCCTCCCCTGACCCCTCCCCTGAATCGGTTGATTTTCTCGATCCCTGTTTTTGTGTTAAATTTAAAATAAAAATCTGTTTTTTTATATAAAATCTCTTTTATTAAACAATGTGTTTATTCTTTAAAATATAACAAAAATTGACCTAAAAAGCAATTTTTAAAATAAACAATATATTAGTTTCTATATTTAATATAATTTTAAGTAAAATTTTCTATTTTTAGATTTTTTTTCAACAAATAAAAACATTATACAATATGTAAGTAAATAACGTATTAAAACAATTTAATGCAAAGTAAAACAATAATTAGAAATAACTTAAAATGCAACACAATATTTTTGCTTGTACAATTGTTATTTATATGCTGTCTAAAAAGAATTGTTCAAGTAATAATTTTGATTTGTGTATATTTTAAAAGACAAATAAAGTTTCAGAAAATGGGAATACAAACAAATCAAAAAAACAAATAAAGAGAAGTGAAAATATTCAATCAGAATAGAAAAGTAAGAAATCAAACAAACCGTGAGATAGAAAAAACTCACTTATATTTGTGTGTGTTGCAATTTTATTTTGTTTTGCATTCAATTTATCAGCTGGTAAAGTTTTGCACAAAGAATACATTGAAATGAATCAAATTGAAGAAAAAAGTGACAAAAATAGACCAAAAGTATAAATTATAATTTATTGATCGTAAGGTACATATGAGAAAAAGCAATAGAAAATATATAAACTTTAATATTACTGAATATATTATTTTCTACTCCTTTTGTATAGAATACCTATTTTTTGATAAACAAAATAAAATTTTATTTTAACGGAAGAATCAAAAATTCAAAAGAAATGTTTGCATTAAATATTAATAACAAAATCAAAAATTTAATAGTTTTAGAGTCTATATATTCTTTAGCTGAATTGAAATGTCATTTTCGAAAAATAATTTAATCTAAACTAAATTTGTTTTGTTTTTATAATTTTTGAAAAAACGTAATTTTAGTTTTTAATAAGTTTTCTTAATCAGAAAATTTAATTATATTAAATAATTTAAATTTTAAATTTCTAATTTGCTTAAAAATTAATAGTTTATTATTTTAAGACAAAAATTTAATTTAAATAAACAAGAAAGTGGCAGGAATGTATTACAAAATATATTAATTTAGAGTTATAATTAAATATCAAAACATTAATCTTAACTTCAATAAGAACGCCGTTAAGTCTAAAATTATATTATTATTAAAACTATAAAAATGTGTTTATTATAGTAACGACTGTTGTGTTATATATATATTATATATATATATTGTTAATATATACAGTATTAATAAATATGTAAAAGTGTAGAGGTATTCAATTGTTTACTTTACAAATTTATCAAAATATTCATTCTTTTTTTTCTATAATTGTGAACTTGCTGTAGAATATTCTGGTAAAGAGAATCTGTTTTTTCAATTTAACAAATAAATGAAAAAGTTTTGTATTGTCTGCAAAATTATATTAATATATAAATCTTAATAAGAGAAAAACTTTTTGCATGCTAATTTTATTAATTAAGTGCAATATAAGACTAACTAAACAAATAACCAAAACCTTATGTGTTATACATAAATAAATAAAATAATAACTAAGAAAAAGAGAAATAAAGATTTAGGTATTAGTAAATCAAATTTGACGAAACATTAAACTATAAATTATATGAATAACTTTCATCAGATTAAGTATTATATGAGTAAAATACAATCGGGAATTCCTAAATCTAACCAAACAACACTAGCAAGTCAAAGCGAGAATATTTCAACAATAAATTCTGGAGACGACTAATGTATACGTTTTTATTCTTTTTTCTTTTCTTTTTTTCTCATCTCATCTTTCAGTCATTTCAGTGCATTCTTTCAGACAATATATACTCTAAGTATAAACTTATCGACAGAACAACATTTTGGCTAAAATTCTATTTAGACTTAAAATTGTATTTATATTTTTGAAAAATTTGTTTTTATGTCGAGAAATTGATTGAAAAAAATTCAATTCAATTATTTTGGTTGAGTCTGAGCTGTTTTTTTGGTAAAGAGAAAGGAAAGCATTCATTATTCATATATTGTTATCAAATGAAGGCAAATAAATATTTAGTTTAGAAAAAACACTATTTTTTTTGTTTGGAAAGACATAGAAATGTTGTGAAGAGAAAAAGTAATGTTTGATTCAATGGATGTTTTTAATATATGACTAAAATAAACTGAAATATATTATTAAGTAATATAAAAAAGTTTCTCGGTAAACAATTGTTTCCATTATATGTTGTGTTTCTAATTCAATACAAAATGCAATTCTTTTCAAATAATATATTATTTTTAAATATTATTTTAAGTTAAAAAGAAAAGAAAATTTTCTTTAAGATTAGAATAAAATTCTAAACAAAATTTTTTAATTAACTTATTTTGCATTTTAAATCATATTTTTAATGTCTTAAATCCAAAATCATATAATAAAATGAAATTATATTAAAATTTAAATAAATGACTGAATAAATAATGAAAGTTTGAAAATATTTTTTATTTAAAAAAATAGATATAAAAATATTTTAAGATTGTCTTTCAACCAATATTTTGTTTAGATATTTATTTCATTTCTTGTTTAATTTTTTTTTGCTAAGAAATATTTCAATAATACAAACACTAATCTAAAAGTTATGAACAAATATTTGCCAATAAATAGGTTTTAATATTAGGACTAGAAATGAGAGAAACCATAAAAACGAAAAACATTTCAAACATTAAATGAAAAATTTTTGTTCAATTTATTTAACGTCTGAAACCCTTATTGTAAATAATGTGAAATAAAATAATAATTTAAATTCGGAAAACATTTTAGTTAAAACAATTTTTTAAAGTTTATATTTTAATAAATTAAACATTAATTTATGTTTTGTGTTATTTTAATAAATGTAATATTTTACGAAAGCAGACAAAGTTGATCAAATATGGTTTCACTTAATTCTGTTCAGGATCACTTTATTTAAATATAAGTGAGTTATGGTATACTTTTATGCTTTTTAAAAATTTGTT
This sequence comes from Belba bartosi, assembly GCA_034693685.1. Lineage (NCBI taxonomy): Eukaryota > Metazoa > Arthropoda > Arachnida > Sarcoptiformes > Damaeidae > Belba > Belba bartosi. The sequence continues at coordinate 14,441 of JAQFXP010000919.1, forward strand.
TACTTATTAACAGAGCTAATAGATTTTAGGAATACCTGATCTTAATTAGAATGACTAATTGTCGGGAATTATAATCTATAAATTTTATGGCATGGTTCTGGTTTAAAATAATTTAATTTTCTAAATTCTAGAATTTTAATAAATTTGCGCCCTTGGTGTCGGTTAAATCTCAGCGCTTGTTTAAGCTTGTTCAAACATAATATGACATAATGTCGTATACTTTGTTATTTATTTGACATTTTATGTTAAAATTATTACAATAAACAAGTTTTTTTAATTCCGGATTTTATTTCCGATTTTACCGTTTTAACCTCCTAATTCCCAACCAATTTTAGCCATTTTAACTACCGAAATATAAGGTTATTAGAAATATTTTCTTATTATAAATAATTTTAATATATATACTGTACATATATATTATATTTAATAAACAAATAACAACAATATTAAATCAAATTAATTAACTATATTTGAGTTAAAATAAGACTTATTTTTTAACAGGAATCGAGAAGGGGGATAAGTAAAAAATCCTCCCTCTGATTTTGAAATTTAGCATTTATCCCTATCTCCCCCTAGCAGTTAGTCCAAGAAAAAATATTCCTCTTAACTTTTTGCCGGCCACCAAAGGCGGTTGGCAAATTTATTCGGTATTTTGACCAAAATCGGAAAATTTTTCCTAAATTAATGCTAAATCCGGTTTAAATCCAGTTAAATTATGCATAATTTTATTATAAAAATATGGATTTTTTGAGCGTTTTAAAAAAATCCTCCCCTGATACCCCCTCTAGGTTTTTGGCCAAATTTTTTTTAAATCCCCCTTTTAATTGCCCCTAGATCGGCCAACCTTCTTGATTCCTGTTTTTAATAGATTTACAATATAATATTAATTAACCGCTAACTGTTGTATTATTAATGATAATTTATTCTTATTATTAATTGAATAATTTTAAATGCTATCTGAATCCATCTTTACCAAATTTGTTGTTGCTGTTCTTTTTAATTAAAGACATAAAATAAATCATTGATAATATTATTAATAATACGGCAGTTAGCGGTCAATGATTATTATAAAGTTATAAAGTAAGTCTTATTTTTATTTAAAATTTGTGCTTTTACATAAGCCAAAAAGTGTCATTTAAATATATATTTAATGCTATTCTTTATTTTATAATATATTTTAAGAAATAATACTTTGATTTTTTTATATTATTAAAAAACTTTTATTATACAATAGAATAACCAAGTAATAATTATAATTTAAGATAAAACTATAAATTAAAATTAAAAAAACACCTCAAAATTAAAAAATTTAATTTTCAAATAAAACATCATTTGAAAATAAAATTTAATTTATTTTGCATTTAATGTTCGAGTATTAAAATTAGAGTAATTTAGAGAGAATTTTAAGACAAGAATGCAATGAATACTTAATCGATAGACTAATGTCAATAAAATAGTGTTTTGAGTAGTTTTTAAGTTAAAGTAAATATTTAACAATCGCCAGAAATGCAGTAAAACTAAAGTATTATTCAAAGAATAGTCAAAAAGAGCTCAATTAAGAGCTTAATAGTGAAAGTTTGAGAAATAATTGATTCACAAACCGATGGTAAAGGACATTAGTTTGGACTTATATTAGTTTTTATTGACACTAGCTAAATTATACGGATGTTAGGGAAAAATTCAAAGCAAGTTCAATTACAAGAAAAAAATGCATCGTATAAATAAGATTGCAGACTTGTTGGAATAAATTTGAATCTATATTTTCCTGTTTTATATACAATTAATTTTGTTTTCATTGTTGAAAAACAATATATAATAACATATATAATAATAATATATTTGAAAAATTGCAAATTACGACACATTTATTATTAATTGCAAAGAAACCCCATTTATATCTGAATGTATTGATAGATATCAGATAAATATCTTGCTCAAATAGTTTTCTCAATACAACTCTTACTTTTGTTCTGTTTGTCAAACAACTATCGAAAATATCTTTAATATAATGTCTGAAAGAGTCGTTAAATCAGAGATTAATCAAACGACACAATAAATAGCATTGAATGCCATTCAATAGAATTGTCTCGAATTGAATCTAATGGAAGCTCTTTCTGATAATGCAAATCAATTTCTTTTATCTCTCTAACAATTGAATTAATTTTATTAAATTGCGACCAAATGTGTGAAACTAATTATGTAAATGACATTAATTAAGAATTTTTTATCAAAACTAAATTTAGCAAAACCTTTATTAAAATCTTAATTATAATTAAAAATAATTACCTTGATATTATCATAAAAACAAAATATGACTAAATTTTAAAAAGAAAAATGTAACAAAGTATTTGAACTGTCATTCGGTTTCAATACAATAAATCATAATTTCGTACAATTGTAATAAAAATGATTGAAAGAGAAAACCATTAAAACCAAAGCCAAGAATATTAAGAAAATAAAGCCATTTCTGTATCGAATAATCAATCAAAATAAGAGACAAAACAAAAATCAATGAATGAAGTGATAACTATAGTATATTGATTATAAATGGCATTGAATTAATTTATAAGCAAGCAGTTTTAATTGTCAACAGAAAAAATTAACTTTGAATTGCATCTTAAAATTAATTGACTCGAACTCTAAAGAGAGTCATAATTGTGCCTAAAAGTGCTTGAGTTTTAGTCTGAAGTAGGACTATTAGAATTGAACTGGTTAAGTTGTACTGTTGAGTTCTTAAACTTGTAAGTATTCATTTGTTTTTATCTATCGTACAATTCAGCTATTTTTGTGCAAATAATCTCTTATTTCTTTCAGAACTATCTCAAGCGTTCACTCATTTAGTGTATTCTAAACGTATAACACATTCATCACAAGTCATCAGTTTTTCAGCGCATGATAAGAGCGAAATGTACTTCAAATTGAAATTTCGAAAATATCAAGTGTTCACAGACTTAGCCATCAATTATATGCTTAGTCGACAATACTTGCAATTCAGTCATATATGGCCTTTAAGTTTGATTTTAATTTAATTTTTATTTAAAAGGAAATTCGTATAATTTTAATATTAAGTAGTTTTCTAAAAATTTAGAAAAAAAATTGTTAAATTTAGCCAGATATAATTTTATTTTTTAAAATAATTACTTAAAACAAATAATAAGCTTACTAATTAGCCATTAATAATATTAGTAAATCAAGTTTTCATTAAATGGCTTAATTTTGAATTATAACTTAAAATTTATTTTAAATTTGCAAAATTTTTAATATACTTATTGCACAAAAATATAGGTGTAGTTACTCTAATTTAACTTGATGTTTTATATTTTTTATTTGAAATAGCTAAATGAGAACATAAAAAAGATTAAAATGTAAAAAATAATAAATTTTATTACTAATAATAATTATTATTATTGCTTATAATAAACATTTATTAAACATAATCTTTGTATTTGTCCCTAAAATTTCAGCTATCAATACCAATACCAAAAAATAAAATCTAACTTTATAAATTATAAGTTATAATCAATATTAAACAATTTTAGCCATAAATCAAATTCAATTATTAATATAGTAAGTTAGTTTAATAATAAAAAAGAATATCGATTATATGATTCCGATATTTGATTTCACACAAACGTCATGTTTCTGGTGTTTAATGCGATAAAAGTTTTGACAATAACTTTCGGCACATTTAACTGCTTCGGGTTATTAGTTTTCACCTAAAAAACAGCACTTCTTCGCAAACAAGTCTTTGTCTTTAGACGTCATCAAAATTTCTGACTTAACAACAATTGATGTTTTCATAACCGGCTTTTATTCGCAATTTATTTATATACAGAATATTTGCCTTTGAATTATATGAGAAAACCAGACACAGAGACTGAATTCAGCGCAAAATTAAACATTAGTTTAACTAATTTGTCGAATCAATATTATGTCTGGAAAACAGTGACCTATAGTATAGGACCTATACTACAGTTATTTTGTATTGTTTTTCTAGTTCTGAGTATTGCATCAAATTTCCAAACCTTTGTTTCGGTCGATATGAAGGGTTCGGAAAATTTGTGAAAATCACGTATGAGTTGAGAGACAACGCCTGTCGCTGTCGTATGACTGTATGACTGAGAGGAACGGTCGACACACTAGACCTTCAACCATAACATATCTATCTCTATATTATTTTGTTCTTCAGTACTATTATTGCACTTAAAACAAGATCTCATTATTTGGTTGATTTTAACACTAAATTCCTATTTGACGACACAATGACAAATAATTAGTGTTTGTATTGGAATAAAGAATAATTAACTTTGTTTTTTAATTAACTTTAGAATGTCAATTTTGTTTCTTCTTAGTTTTTAACCTAATTAAAAAAGTTGTAATTTAATATTTTACTACTTATAAGTTATAACAATACAGGTATAAATTTATTATGGAAGTAGCTGTAATTATGAACATTATAATTCAGCATGGCATAAAATTGGTATAACATTCTTATTTTTTTAATATTAAACTATTTGTTTAATACATTTACGTCAACTAACTTTCTATTGTATTTATAATACGAAATAAACGGAAATTAATGAATGAATAAAATATAAATTAAATTTTCATAAAAATCGTATTTCTATTCGGTTCATATTTTTATACATTTGAATTAGATTAACATCAATGGAGTAATGCTAATATGTTTAGCATTTATTCAATTAATAGTATTTTATGCTATTGTTATATTTGAGGAAGAGAGTGAACAGAAGCATATATTCTAACTTATAAGTAAACATTTGGTTAGTCTAAAACTGTCATCATGAAAACATAAAGTCTATCATAACTTAATATAAGCTACTTTTTAGATAAGTATGTGTACTCTCATATATTATTCAACATATTCTTTACACAAATACGTATTCTTGTAATATAGAAAGCAATGAATTTTTTAGTGATTAGCAAAACATTCATTTGTTTGGATAGGTTTTGTTTATTTTTATCATCATTTGTTTTGAAAATTGTCTTCACTCTAAAAAACTATTCTTTATTTGTGCAAAAACTAATTATTTGTTTGTTAATAAAATTAATTAGATGTTTTAAATTGTTTATTATTATTATTATATACAGTTAAACTCCAGTTTTGTATCTTCTAGTTTTATCCCTTTTCATTTTTGGTGTTTTATATTTTAAAACCAAAAGCCATTTACTATAAAAGAAATGATAAACAATTCCACTTTTGTCAATGTTTTAATTTTATTCTTATAGCCGAAACTCATTTATATAAAAATCAATACAAATTTTGATCCAGTTTTAATTATTGTCAAATTTAATTTACAACAAATAAACATTAAACAAATAACATTTTAAATAATCAGTTATAATTAACAATAACATTAGAAATTCTTTGCATATTATTAATCTAGTAATCGTTTTAATGACTATTTTTCAGGAAAGTCTAAGAATTTACTAATGGTAAACATTAATAGTAAAAATTAAAGTAACAAAAAATCATATAATTATTAATGATTATTATTTAAAAGTGCTTTACAATATCATAGAGTATTAAAATTACAAAAAAAAATTTTAATTGTTAAAATTAGAGTTAGTAACAGTGATAATTACATCTAGTTAAGAAACCAAACTTTCATAATTAACTTAATTAGCAAACATAAAGAAATTTAATGCAAAAAATAATCGGTTATTTATAATTATTTTATAATTATTTTGTTTAATAGATAAATAGCTTTTTTTTTATTAAAGTGTATTTTTATCTTTATTTCAGTTTTATCTCTTATTTTATCTTAAGCCAGTTGACAGAACTGGAGCTGGACTGTAATCGAGCTTATATTTGAAAGTTACCTGAATGATTGAAAATGACAGCTAACTTATTGAATGTCAGAGTAACTATACTATGGAATAATTGATTACGTGATTCATTATAACAAAGTATTTTAGTTTTTTTTAATAAATACTGGTATAGTATGGCTAAACTTATTGGTACTTAATATAAGTTTTTTTTATTGAATTATTTATTGTAACATTATTTTTATCGTTTTTTTAGTGAAATTAGTAAAATTACAGTCAATGAATTTTTTTAAATATTATTTTTTAAAATAACTTTTGCAGACAAAAACACCAGGTTTAATCTTGTAAATGTTAATTTTGTATCTTAAATTTATTTAGATTTAACCTAATTTACATTTTATATATGAAAAATTAGACAATTTTAAAAAATTAGAATTTATTTTGTAAAGTTAAAGAAATTTAAATAACATCAACTACAATTAATGAAATTAATTTCTTGATTAATTTATTCAAAATTGCAAATAGCATCTGGGTTTACTCTTGATTATATAACTCAATTATTAATAAGGATTATACTGTATTGAAAATATGCCAGATAGAAAAGCAACAAATTAAAATAACATATTTCTAATATTAATATATTAGATACAGTATAAACCAAAGCATTAATTTGTTAAAAACACAAAATAATTTATGGAAAGCCATTATTAGTTGAAAGTATAAGCCAAGTGTAAAACATATATGAGATTTAAAAGTGCATTAATTTTAATACTGTTTTTAAAAATTTATATTAAATGTGTAGAAACTATCAAAAAGTTTTGCATAAGTTTAGCCTTAATTATAAGTCTAGCAATAAATTATAATTAATAATAGAATAAAATTATAAAAATATTAAAATTTCTAAAAAACATTTTGACTAAATTTGCAAATAAACTACCGATTAGTTTAAAAGCAAAATATTATAGAAGATTAAAGAATAATGTTTTCGCCAAAAAACAAACAATTTAAATGTCAATAAATTAGGCCAAACTAGTAGAGCAGGTATTACTGTAGTTGTTAAGCAGAGAATTAAATAGTAAAACAAAAGAGAAAATAGAAAAATAGTTGACTTTTTTGTTGGATTCGAGTGATGTTGGAATTAGTTGTAGAGATAATGAGAGAATATGTTAGAAATGAATATTTTTTCGTTTAATACTGTTTTAGTCGTGTTTTGACTTTATGTTCATCTCATAAGGAATTGATGCGAAACTGATTCTCGAAATGCAATTCAAAGGATCAAAATGTTATTCCGGACTAAAGAGCACATACAGTGTGTTTGGGCAAAGTGTCTGCTGTCAGAGCTGTGCTGGCACTGGTGATGTGCCTGAGTTGTGCCTATGCTGTTCCTGTGCTCTGCATGTGCTGTGTTAGTGCTGGCGCACCAATTCATTAATTGGTAATGTATTAGACCTACGAAGCGATTAGACCTTCGGATCGAATGGACAACAATTTAATGATCTTTTAGTGAAAACATTGACTTTTCCAATGAGTGATTCGCTTAATGTTTGGGGATTTGTCATTAGAGTCGAGTCGTCGATGAAAATAGTAATGCTTTGGATTACCACTTTCGAGATCATCAAATCTTACCCCAATTTTTCATTATTTAGATTGATCTTGACTAAAACTAAACAAAAATCGTTTTACAGTTCAAATAAATGGTTGAAATTTTGAGAAAATAAATCGAAAAAAGATATTAATGTTTGCAAAAAAGTTTATTAATGTTATATTCAGTGCTAAATGACTTCAAACGGAATAATAATCAAAAATAAAGACATTATTTCATTTGAAAACTGAATGTTAGTCAAAATTAGATTTGTTTAAACTTTAGCTAAAATAATATATTACTCCATTAGATTGCAAAATTTAGAATGCTCATTTAGATTAAATAAACTCAAATAGATATATAAAATACATTAAATATTTTTTCAACTACTATTGCTATTATTTTTTCTGTAGATTTAATGTGTTTTTGTGTAATAATATCAATAAAAACTTTAACTTTTTAAGTAGTTTATTTGTTTGTTTAAAATTGTTCAAAATAAATTTATACTTAAATAAGCTTTTATAGCAAATTAATTATTTAAATGAAGCAATTTCTTAAAACTTAATTTAGTATTTAATGTAATGTTACTTAAATTTCAAAGTTTATAATGTGCTGGATTATATTTTTAATACTACAAACATATTATTATTATTAAGATATAATTTAATTTTTAAAACATGTTTTCCTGATTTAGCTCTAAAAATGTACAAATAGTCATAAATTGTCTGAACTATGGCTAGACTGGAATTAATTTAATTAGTTATAATTTAATGATAACCTGCAGTTAAGCAGAAAAGGGAGAGCGTCTGAATACCACAAACTGAGACATTATTGTTATTGTCATTATTTGTTTGCAATTTTTCTAAACATTTTTACTACAGTTCAGGTCCAATTCTATCAACTGGGTCTGGCAGAAAAAATAAGGAATAAAACTGGAAAAGTGATAAAACTGGAAAGGAAAGAACTGGACTTTGACTGTATTGTTTAAATTAATAGTGCCGACAATATGGCCCAAAGCACTAAATATTTTATACTGTTTATTCGTATTAATAAGTTTAAATTTATGACTAATAATAAAAATTAAAAATTTCATTTTTAAATAATGTAACTTATTAAATTTGTTCAAATAATTTTTATAAACATGAATTTTTTAAATTGGGATTAATATTAATATTAAATTTATTGTTAAAAATTAAAATTCATTACACTATAAGTTTAAATAGTATATTAAAATTATTTATTGAATTAATCAATTTAATCCAGGGCTTGTAAAGGTCGGCCGATTCAGGGGGGATCAGGGTGGGGATTTTCCCCAAAATTTTGGCCAAAAACCTAGGGGGGATCAGGGGAGGGATTTTTCCAAA
>JAQFXP010000920.1:0-23172 GCA_034693685.1 Belba bartosi
AATTAAATTTAAATTCAGCTGTAATTAAACATAAATTACGTTTAAATTTACTATCATTTTAGTTCCGACTAGGTATATTACTGCGAAAAGAGCACTTAAAGTTGACTTTTCAGTTTCATATGTAATTAGCGGGGTCACCTTTGTTACCAAACATCCAAGTTCGGAAGTAATATTAACGCTTATTATAAAACCATTTGATATTTATATCTGGATTTCAATTATTATAATTATGTTAATAATTACAAAATTACTTTCACTTAATTTATTTAAAAATAATTTTAATGTCAATTTTATTAACTGGGCGCTAATATGTGCGACACTCAGACAGCAAATACATTATTTAATACCAAAAAAGTTACGAATTTTAATAACTGGTTGGCTATTAGCATGTCTTGTATTGACGTCCAGTTATAGCGGATGTCTCTACTCATTGATGGCATTCCCGACGCGGCTCAAGACTATCGATTCAGTCGAACAGTTGGCTAAAGCACAGACTGACCAACAAATACAAATAATTGCAACAAAAGATGCTTCATATTTCAATATAATTAAAGCATGTTTATTTAAGCATTTACAAAATATTATTAAGGTTGTTTATTAATTAATACAGTCAACTATAGATTTTAAACCCGGGGTCAAAACCAAAAATTAAAGAAAAAAAATTAAGAGAGAAATAAAACTGACCAGTAAGATATAATTTACATTGACTTCAATTGTAGTTGGAGTGAAAAATGAGGCATAATTTTCAGAGTTGACTGTATTTATTATTTTAACAGTTAATACCAGGCATTGTGAAGGGGGAATCAACTAAAAATTCCCCCTGATTCTGGAAATTGGCATTTATCCCCCCACCTAGCATTTGGTCCGAGAAAAGATACTCTCCCTCGAGGTTTTGCCGGCCGCCTTTGGTTTATTCGGAAAAATTAGAATTTTTTTTCTAAATTAATGCTAAATCCAGTTAAATTAACTAAATTTAGTTTAAATCTAGTTAAATTAGGTAAAATTTTATCATAAATATATAGGGTTTTTAGCGTTTTTGGAAAAATTCTCTCCCCTGATCCCCCCCTAAACTTTTGGTCAAAATTTTGGGGAAAATCCTTACCCTGATCTTCTCCTGGATCGGCCGACCTTCTCAATCCCTGGTTAATACTGTAGTAGTCATTATTAATTCCAATTATTTAAATAGTTAATTGTAAATTTAATTGTATAAAATAATTAAATTTTAAAAATATTAAACAGAAATCTAAAACTGGCATTGGTAAAGAAATAGCATTGGGCATAAAAAGCGTAAGAAGTGTGCTTGATGGCATGAGCCAGGTGAAATCTAGCAAAACAAGTTTAGCTTATATTTCCGCAAGAGAAATAATAAGTTGCATGATGTATTTATTGGGACCACAATATTATTATACTCTAGTCGAGTCAGAAGAGTCGACGCTTTTTATTGATTTTTTAGCAATACCTATGCGTAAAAACTTTGAATTTAAACATAAATTTAATAAACTGTATTGCTAAATTAATTTTTAACTTTTGTCTTAAACTAAAATAACTATTTTTGTTGTAGAATATCTATTATTAAAAAAGCTGGTTTGGTTGAATATTGGAGGCAAAAGGAATTTAGAAAATTAGCTATGACTTCAATTGACAAATCCGAGCCTTTTATAACTAAACAACACAATTACTCTTCAATTTATTTTAACCAAATTAGAAGTGCGTTAATTGGATTTATTATTGGAATAACTTGTTCATTTATATTGTTTATTTTGAAAATATTAATTAAAATTTTACTTGATAAATAATTAAATTTAATAAAAATTTACTCGTTATAAAATATTGTTATTAAATACTAACTTTAAATATTTAAGACATAATAAAAATAAATTTAGTAAAAATAACAATGTATTATTTTATTGTTTTAGAAATTATATTTAGTTAATTAAATAAAGCAAAAAATATTATTTAATTAATTAAAATCAAATTTTAATTAATAAGTAATTTAATTAAATAATTTTATAACTGAATAAACCAGATGTTAATGAAAGTAATGTTCGCAGTAATGGACGCAAAATATAGTGAAGACTATTTAAAACAAACCGAAGTTACAGGAAATATACAGACAATGGACATCACAAACGTGATTGAAATTTCAACAATCTTAAATTTCATCACATTGAGGTCATTAAACAAAATAAGTTGTGTCAAGGTACTAATTTTCAAAAATCTAAAATAAGTGTTTCAACAATTTAAAAATTTTCTAAACACGACATATGGGCTCTTTATAACTGTAAAGATATTACATATGTTTTAAAATTTTTATTTTAATGTTAATGCAAAATAGACTTGATTAAATATATTTTATTTTTTTAATATGTTTAATTAATTTAATTAATTTATTTTTTCTTAACTAGATTATTTCATTCTGACAACATACGACCAAAAATATTCTAGCAACAATCTACATCTACATCAATTGTTATCAAGTTATATTTTGGAAATAAACTTTCACATAATTTTATGCAACTAGATTAAATTTAGCGATTTCTAAATATTTTTATATCTATACGTTGAAAAAACTTTTGTTTAACAACAAATTCATTAGTTTTAAATAACTCCCATTTTGTACATAATTTTCTGTTAATTACATTTTGGTTTCGTTTCGCAAACTATTTGATTGTTTTTACTAATTATTTACTATTTATTCAATCAATAGTTTGTGACTGAAATCGATAATGAAATAAAACACTATTAATTATTTTATTTAAATATTATCCTGTTATGTTTAAAATGTTTATTATTTAAAATTTTTTATACTTTTATGTTTTTGTAATCACAAATTTGTTATAAAATAAATTTGCATGCTATATTTAAGATTGTAATATTTTTAACTTTAAATAATTATAAATAATTAAATTAAAAATAAAATATATATATTTATTAACTTAATTTACAATGTAAAAAAACTAATTAAATAAACTAATATAACACACCAAATTGCGCAATTAACGTTTAAATACAGATGTTACAATAGTATTAAATAAATGTAGTTTAATTAAATTAAAATAAAATAAAACATACGTTAAATAAAAAATTCTTAATTGAAACAATGGCTACAACTCATTGTAAAAACAATTCAAATTTAATACAACCGAGAGTTACAGGAAATATACAGCCAGTAAACAGCAAGTACAAAAAGAAACAAATTTTTCATTATAATAATTGAAACAAGAGCAAGACATCCAATTATTATTCAACCAAGATAAATTGCTCATTTAAACTCAAACAGCATATGGGCTCTGACTGACTGTAACATTGAGCGTAAAATTAAAGAATTAGTTCCGTTTATTACAGCCTGGTAATTATTGCAACTCTTCATTACATGCTGGTCATTTAAACATTTACCTAGTGTTAAACAAGCACACTTTATTGACTTTTTATTATTTTGTCAGCTAGTTAAACATTAATTTTAAAATTTGGTTTTATTTTGGCCATAATTTTGTATATAATTTAATTATATAACAATTGTTCGATAGTTTTAATATGCAATTAATTTTAGTATTTTAATTAAATTTGTATTTGTTTTGTGAATTAATTAACTTTTGATTTCATTTTGCAAACTATTTGATTGTTTTTAATTATTTACTATATATTCGATCTATAGTTTGCGTATGAAATCGATTGTGAAATAACACATAAATTATTTTTCATTTTGTTTTTTATTGTCGAATTAAAATATTAAAATTAATTAAATTTTTTTGCACTTAATTATCTAACAATTATTTTAATTTATTCATTAAATAAAATCAAATAACAAATAAAAAAACAAATATGTTAAAAAATAATACACTCAGTGAAATATAACCAAGCTGCATCAATAACAAACAGTACAAAAAACAATTTTGTTATAAAAAATTTTAAAAATAAATAAAAATAATACTTTAAAATAAAAAAACAACAAGCAATGTTAACACAACTGTAAAAAATTGTAATTTATTCTTAAAAATGTCAATTAAATTTATAACAATAAAAATCATATTAAGAAAACACAAAATTTTAAACCAAAAACAATTATAATAAAAACAAAAATCAAACAAGATTACATTTTAGTCTGATTAGTCTTATTTTTGGGCGTTTTCTGCGTCTTCGGTGCTTTGGTTGTCTCAGTTTTGGTTGTCTTAAGTTGTGTCGACTTAAGTGTGGTCTTAGTCTTGAACTGCAGTCTCAGCACTCCGTCGTGTATTGTCATTGACTTCATTTCCTGGAAATATGTGGCGAAAAACGGCGACAATAGTAACACAAATATCCATTCGCTAATTGCGCTGATTATGTGCGGAATGTAGCCATCATCTTTTGTGTTCCAGTTCAATTTTTGTTCAAATTTAGTGTTCTTGGTCACTGATACCGCCCATATGCCGCAAACTAGCGCTACTATAAAGGACAGTAGCAATAGTACCGCTATAACAATCCGAACTTTGGCAACTACCTTGCTGTTAATCTGTATTAAAAGTAAAATGCTGTTTAGACGTATACAAAAGTTATATTCAATTATTTTGTATATCAAAATATTAATTTTGTTTTGTAGTAAGAGCGTTTGTTTTAAATTAATATCAATTAAAATTTTTAAGTATTATTTTTTTTTTAATTTTAAGAATTAGGCTTTTAAATTGTTTGAAAACATAAAATTAAATTAAACAAGTTATTTTATAATACAAAACGCAACAATTTAAACTAAAAAACAGAATGTATATAAAATTACAAGTATAGTTTAATAATTAAAAAATTATTGAAACATGCAAATTACTTTTAAGATATTAGCAAAAAACGTGTTTTTAACTTATAATGTGAAAAGTTAAAATTTTATACAATATGTAAATAAAACTGCTAAACAATAAATTAAATTGATAAAATTATTTGCAACTAACTTAATTTTATATTTCAGCTTGTTAACATATATTTATTATTGCATGACATACCTGAGGCGAAAGTCGCAATGAGAGCCAAGATTTAAGTCCAACGAATACAAGGATTGCAATGATTAGTGTAATTGCAATAATTGAATGAATGATTGGAAACTCATTCGACCTAAAGCTGACAATCGCTATGATTGCGATCACTATGAAAATGGCGACAAAATGTGAAAATCTATTGACTTTAATTACTTTCGCTTTATTCTTCACCAGTGATGCCCTCAACTGTATCACACTTTCACTCAATGTGTAGATTGAGTTCAATTGTAGGTTTTGAAGGTAACTCAGAATTGCAACTAGGGTAAAACATTCAAAAATTTAATTATTAAAACAAAATAAATAATTTTTAAAAATTTAAAAATTAAAATAGTTAATTTATGTCAATTAATTATCAAAATAAATGTTAATTAACATGCTAAGTTTTATTTTTAGTAAGGCACCTAAAAAACATGTTAAATTTTTTACAAAATTAAAAAAAAATTAATTTTAACAAAAAAATTTTTATAAAAATTAAAATAATAATTAAAACCATATTTAAAAATTATTTTTGCAAAAATAAACAAGTTAAAAATATTCACTTACAGAGCAATGCAATTATAAGAATGGTTAGAGAAAAAGGTGCGGACTCCGGTGCCAGAGCACCTGTATCGGTGGTATACGGCAGGAATGGATCAACATGCTCATTATAAATTGAAATACCATAGCTATAAAAAAAAGCACCAAGTAAAATTAATTTCATTCAAACATAACTAAATTTAATCCAAAACTAATTTATAAATAAACTTAAAAAACAAAATCTTACGGCAAGAACACCAACACTGGTATCAGAATTGCTATAACAATGGGATAAATATACAAACGAATCCAATTCATTGCAAATAGATTTTTGGGTTAATTTTTTTAGATTATTTGCTTTTAGAAATTCAATTCTCTATTTATAAGAACAAACAGTCTTTTAAATAAAGTTGTTCTCAAATGAATGGATTTTTGTTGAAAGAAAGTTGTTTTTGAAGTTGATTTGTATATAAAGTTGATATTTGTGTGGATTCTTTCAATAGAGTCATAGCATTCATATTTCATGACTTAATAGCCTTTAAATACAAGTCTATAGAAGCCGTTCGAAGGTTAGGTATGTTTAACGAATTATTTATTCCAATTGTGTGGAGTCTATGGATAATTAAAACGTTTTTTGTTAAAAACATATATTTATAGTTAATTTAATAAAAACATTATACAGTCATAAAAATAAATGACTATCTAGTTATAAAATAATTTAGTTAGCTGGTATTTTTTACAACAATATTAAAATTTAATTTTCAATAATTCTTCCTTCTAAAATATATTAATTTTTGAAACATGTTTATTTTTGTATACGATTTGTATATATTGTATTTATATTATTAATTTAATTATACAGTTTGGAAAAGTTTATAGCATATAAAAAATATTTTTAAAAATTAACATTGAGAAATTTTGAAAAATAAGCTTGTAGCAGGTTTTTTTAATTCCATAACTGTAGTCACGTTTTTAAATATTAGTAAGATTAATTGATAGGCAATAAAACAATCGGCAATAAAAAAAAATTATTTAAAACAATGTAATACTGTATTATAAAAGCTATAATTTTTTTAATATAAATTAATAAGCAATTAGTTTATCATTTTTATTTTCAATTGAATTTTAATATTCTAATCAAAACAATCAGAAAAAGCAGTTATTTTTCATACACATTTTATTTTAATTCATGAGAGATAAAAAAAATCTATTTTTAAAACATTTCATTCATGTATTGCAAAAAAAAAACTTGTTTTTAATGCTAAACAAAAAACATTACATTTTTAATTCTGTTATGGTTTGTATTGAAAACAAGTTTACGATATTCGGATACTAGGCTTACATCACTTTTTAGGGTAGTTTCCAAAAACAAATTTAACATTTAATGTAAAATATATTTGTTTTGCTTTTAATGATAGAAATCTATAAAATTAATGTTAAGTCTTAAGTCATTTATATGAATCACTCGTTTATTGCAATATTTTACTGCATTTTACAGACTTTGTATGTTAATCCAAAATATAAACATGATAAATTAATGCCTGTTCAGGGTTGTGATGTATACAATAAAATACATTACAGTATTATGTGTTAGCTTGAACATTTGTTTAGTATGTCTTATCTAAATTTTATAATTTTGAAATTTATTTTGTTCAAAAAAATACTTTTTATGACTTTAATTAAATGATAAGTCACTAAAATTAATTTATCATGTCAATCATTTCTATTTATGGCGTGTTTTATAAATGAGATAATTATTAATCAACTAAATTATTTTGGTGTTGAGGAAAACTCCCACTCAATTGAATATTAAAATTTCTAACAAATTCTAGTCATTAGATCATTGAAAGTCTAATTTTGATTTACTATTGAGTTTTAATTTTATTTAGTTGGTTTACATTACCATTTTAATTTTATTACTTTTTTTGTATTTGCTAGGTTAACATTGTTTCATTTAAATATATATATATATACTATATAATAACTATTTATTATTTTTTATGTATTAATATTTTTATTTTATTTTTTATTATAAATACAATTTATATTAGCAATTGAATTTTATTAATTTAAATATTTTATTTGATAATTATATAAATTTTTAATTTGTTTTCCTGAATAAATTAATTAATTAGTTCATTTTTAACTTTGATAAAAAAAATTATTTTTACAAACACAAAATAAACACAGCAAGACAATATTTAACATAATTGATTTAATAAAATTGTAATATGTTAAACTACATCATTTAGTAAATGAGCACAAATGTCATACAAAACAGTTTAGCACATAAACGGTTCAGTTGTTTAAATAAATTAATTAAAAATTTATTTTTATTAATGAATATAACAAATAAATTGCTAATTATTTAAATCCTTGAAATATATATTATTTTTAATATAAAAAATAGTTACATTTATTACATAGTAAAAGCTAAAAGTGCTAGCTATAAATATATAAATTGAGAATGTTTAAAATATTTATTACAATTTTATTTTTATTAATAATTAATAAAAATTGCGTCAATTGTAACGAAGCGCCAAATCTGGAAGCGGTCGAAGAATCGGAGAATTGGACCGAAATAAGTGAACAAATTTGTTTGAAAAATCATACAAAAGATGTTCGTGCACAAATTGCTCTATGCAACGAGCTAGGTCCTTATTACAAGTTTGATGTATACGATTTGTATTAATTTATTTTAAATCTTATTTAAAGTTAACTAATCAAGTTAAAACTTTTTTGCATTGCAGATGTATGTTAAACAATGCGATAAAATAAAAGCCGCACCTGGATCAAATTATTATGAGCAAGAAAAAGGCGAATGCAGAGTATGATTTTTATTATAATTAATATTTTATTTAATAATTTAAGTATTAATAAGAATTACATTTTATATATTATAAATTTTATTGTTATAATTTTGGCATTTAAATATTAAAATTAATTCATTATAACAAAAGTTACACGACAATATAAAACTAACTATTTACTAAATAGTAATACAATTAAACTCATTGTATAAAATTGAAAAATTTACTAATCTATTAATACTTTAAATTTTAAATCTAATAAATGTTAAGAAATAATTTAATTTTAAATTAGTCAAACTATCTTTTATTAAATATTTATTTTCAAGTTTATTTATAATTTAACATGTTTATTATTTTTAAAACCATTTTAATGTTAACTTAATATTTACATATAGTATACGCAATGTTATGCAAAAATAAGTATAACAAAAGAATTTCAAGCACTTAGTGCTGAAGTGGACAAAATGACTGAAGAAACTAGAATTAAAAAAGCTAATCAACGATATGTACATGCTACTTTTTTAATTTAAACAAATATTATTTTGATTTAATGTCAATTAATTAACATTTAATATTTTTAACTTAGAAATGCATTCGTAAAGCATTGGGATTAAAAGTTGCCTGAATATCAACAAGGGAAAATTTTAATGTATAACAAACTAATTTTAATATTAATATGTATAATTTTACTTTTTTAATAATGAAATAAATAAAAAATATTAATTTAATAGAAAATTCATACAATAATAAAACGTAAACAATTATTAATGAGATAACGATTTCTCTGTTCATAATTAAAAAAATAAACAATTTTAATACTTTTATCTTATTTTGTATATTAAACTTGGCAAGACTTGCTAATAAATAAATTTAAAAATTATCAAACTGTATTTGGCTATTATTTAAACCACTTTTGAGGTAAATTTTAAAACTACAAATTATATTTTAATTTATTAATACCAAAATCTTAATTGAAAAATAACTTGCTATAAAAATAAACATTTTGAACAATAAAATTAAGAGTAAATGTTTGATAATATTGTTAAAAAAGATGCGTGTACAAATAATATTTACTATTTTTTATTGCACTTATCGCATTATTTATTAATGGTAATAATTTATTATAACAAATATATTTTTAATATTTATATCATTTAGCTTTCAATAATTTATACAATATTTAATTTTCCAAGATTAAATTTTGTTGCTATTACTATTAGAAAACTAGAAAATAAATTTTTTAAAAACAACATTAGGTACAAAATTTTGAAAATACTATGTAAAAATTTTATTTAGCGTTTTTATTTAAATATTATCTGCCCGCCGTAACTAAATACCGCCCAAACCATGACAGACCCGTCGCCTCCATATCGGATGAAAAGCCATTGCCTCTGGTCCCGAAGATTGTGCCAAAAATATCTGATCCCATCGGGGCCGTCCAGGTTGAACTTTTTTTCATTAGAAAAAACAACCTAACGCCACTCGGTAAACCAGGACACGTGGTTCCATGCAAACCCAGTTGTTTATATTATAAAAAATTTTAATAAAATTTTGAATACGTTTTTGAAATTATATATTTTTAACAGTAATTTTTTTTAAATTTCAATATTTTGAATAAAATTGTACTAGTTGTATGCCTTATTCTGGTCAATGTATATAACCTACAAATCGGTAATTATCCATTTGTTTTTATTTGACATTTGTTTAGTTTTAATGATATTATTAGTAAAATAATTTTTTTAACATTGATTAAAATTGATTTTTAATAAACAATGAGCTTTCTCAATTTTAAGTTAAAATGTCCGCTTATAGTTAAAACATAACTTAGTTTTTGTATTTTAAATGTTATATTTAAAACGACAAAACGTAGCAAAACATACTATGCGCAGTAAAAGTTAGGGATATATAAATTACTAATTTAAAAACCAGAAATTAATATATAAATTTTACTTTTAATAAAAACAATTTGAATTAAAAATAATGTTTGATGAATTTTTAATAATATACAAGTTAATATTTATTGTTAAAAACAATATTTCTAAAATTGTAATTAAAATTCAAATCACTTTTATTTTTGTATTTATTTATTTTAAACAAAATATTAATTTTATTAAAATATAACAAAATTAATCCATTTCCTTAAAGTCTCATTTTAATCTAACCTGGTCAGAAATAAATCCGACAATCTTAAATCGAAACAGATCTCGAATACTTGCAACGGTTTGATCTCATGTAAAATTAAGCTCAGCTTCAACACAAATCCCTAATACTATCTCCTCATTTGTAAAGCGGTCTAACCACTGGCCGTTTACCTGTTGGATAAGACCAGTAGATCTTTACAGTATTTTTACAGTATTTGTAAACATGACAAAAAACACCCAGATGGACCAACACATAGATGTTTCTTATCTCATTATAAAATTATAAATACAAATCAATGTACACTATACTACTGTAATAGTAAAGTAGTTTTGTATTAAAATACTACTTATCCATCGAATAATAAGACTTATGTGTTTGTCCGTCTGAACATCTTTTGTGATGTTTACAAATACATGCTGTATAGTATAAATCTATCCGTAAAATTTCTTAACACATGTCTAAACTAACGCAATTTTAATCTCACAATTTTATAAAGTAGATGTTCAACATTTAGGGATACTTTTATAGTTGAGTTTTTAACCCTATTTACTCTTTTAACTGCAGCCACTTTTTGGAAATATCTCATTTTAATCGCTTGTATTCGCGAACGCATTTTTTTTATTATAACATAAATTTTATAACTATAAATGAGGGTTGGCAAATAAATTGATCGCAAGACAGCGAGCTTTGCCACTTTGCTTAACTTCTTTTTTCCCACAACTGTACGGTTAAGCGCAAGCATTTCTGTTTCCGTTTACCTATACATCTATCAATTTCTGTGTCGATTCTTTCATTTCTCGTAAATATAAACCCGAAATACTTAAAATTTTGCACGGTTTCAATCTTGCTCCACTAACATGTAAAGCGCATTAAAAGTTGGATTGAGAGACCATGTTTGCCTTAGTCTTTGATGTGCTAATTTGTATACTGGCTTGGAAACACTTAGCATCAAATATACTCAGCATTTGTTGCATGCTTTTTTACTCTTTGCCAAGTAGAACAAAGCATCTGCAAACAAAAGATGACTTTGTTTATAATTAAATGGTATAATGTAAATGTATAAAAATATAACAAAAAAAGCTGGCAAAAACTTATTATTTATTTAATTTTTAAAAATGTGAAATGTGGCTTAATTTTTAAAACGTATATTATTTAATTACACATTTCATTGATTAATTGATTAATAATATTTTAAAATTATTTTAATAATTTTTAAGATTTAGTGGTAATTAATATTAAAGTTTATTGTATTGAAACCTCAAGCGCTTTCGGTGCTTTCAGAACCTGTTAATAATTTGTTTTTAATGTTACTTTTGTTTGTTTCTACAATAATTCATAATAATTCAATATTTTTAAATTACAATTATTTGTAAATAATTTTATAAATTAAATAATTAAATTTAAAAATTTTTGTACAATATTCATTCATATAAATTATAAACTTGGCTTTTGCCGCGCATAATATTTTTTTGCTGCGTTTTGTGGTATTTAGCAATATTTTTTGTTAATATTATATTACATTTTAATGCTAAACTCAATTTGAAATTAAAATTAAATTTATTTTAAACACAGATGTTTAAATTGTATAAATTCTAATGAATTTTTTGAATACGTTTTACAGATTAAAATTATATATTTTTAACATATATGTAATTTAAATTTTAAAACTTATGTCAAAGTTTCAACATGCTGAATAAAATTGTATTGTTGTTTTGCATTATTCTGACGGTTGCTTATAACGTACAAATCGGTATTTATTAAATTATTTAGATTTAATATTTGTTTATTTTATAAAAATTAGTTTTTAACCATGTTTAAACTAAAATTGTTTGTAGTTGCTAGCTGCAGAGGAAAACATGATACATGCAGATTAGGTCGAGATTGTTGCGACGGAAGAAGTTGCGTTAGAAATCATTGCACAGGCTTTTAACATATAAATGGTTAATTTGGTATTTTTAAATTGATTTTTGTTAAATTTTATTATAAACATGTTATTTTTAAAATTTTTATTACGTTTTTAAAATTAAAGATATATATTTTATTATAAATTATGTTATTTGTTTATATTTTTACAAAAATTATATGCAAATTATATTTGTTATTAAAATAAACAAGCTAAATTTCTTGTTAAATTATGTTTGATAAATAATTATTAACTAGCTCTTAAAAATGGTAGTTATTAATATAAATTTTAACGCATTTAAAGTTATTAATAATTGCTAAAAAATTTATGTTTTTTATTATTAAATTCTTTTAACGTGGCATTTATATATTCAGATTTGCCCAATTTAAATATTATTGATACAATGTGTATTTAACATGTAAAAATGTACAAGCATTTTTAATATGGTCATTAAATTAAAACATTATTAATATAAAAACTATTTAATTAAATTTATAATAAATTTATTAATTTTTTATTTTAACTTAAACTATACATTTTTTATTTTAAATGCTATATTTCCTGTTAAAGTGATATTTGTATGCTAACATCAATTTGAAAATTATTAAAATTAAAGTTAATAAAACCCCATATGTTTAAATTTTAATAAATTACACAAATACGTTTTACAAATTAAAACTTATATTGTTATAACATATAAGTTTATTGCCAAAATTAACTCCGGAGCTTATAATTAATTTATTTAAAAATACTTGGCCAAATAAAAGTTAAATTTATTTTGAAATTATAAAATGATGAGGGCATAATATACAATTTTTTTTTAAATTATTTTGTTTTTTTTGTAACATGTTAAATCTTGCACAACAAAATTTAACTTGGTTATACAAATATTTTAAAATACAAATTGTTTTGTTTAAAAAAACATTATATACGTGTAATTTTATTTTTTAAACTTTTGATATTAAACAATTTTTGACAGGACTACAAATCTAAAAATGCAATATTTTTTAACCAAACAGATTAAACATTCTTGGTTGTTTTTAATAAAATAACTTTTTATTATAATTATTTTAAAATATTAATACTAGTTATATTTTTTAAAATTATAATCTAGAAACATAAAAAATGATAAATTCAATTATTTCTATTTCAATTATTACTGATTACAAAATATTATTTAAGTTATATTTATGTTAAAATGCTTTAATATAAAATTTGTTTTCACTTTTATAATGTTTCTGATAAATAATTTTTAATTAACATTAATATTAGAATAAATGTAAGTTTTTCTTACTTTTTTGCACAACAATTGTTAATTACAAACTGTAATCATTTGGACGGCGTTTCGATAAAATACTAGTTATCATCCAAAGCAAAATGATTCGAATGAAAATAATATCAGTAATAGAATTTCAGTTTAAAATAAATAAATACAATTTGCATTCAAGCTCTAATTTATAAAAAGCTCTTGTTATTAAACATTTTAATAATATATTAGTAAAATAATAAGAAGAGTTAAAAAGTTAAAATATGTAAAAATATTCTATTTTAGCTAATAAAAATGTAAGAATAAATGTGTTTTAATATTTTAAATAAAATTTAAATCAATTTTCACATAGAAGATTAAATTCAAAACAAAATAAATGTTAAATTAAATAATATTTATTTTAAAAATTTAAATTATAAAAACATTTAATATGTTTAGAAAAAATAATATAAATATATAAAAGACAAAATGTTTTAAACATTTGTTATTTGTAATTTTTATCACGGTGTTTTAAATAAATGTTAATCAAACGAGTTTTATATGTTTTTGTTTTTTTTTATTAAATCAAATTTTTAGTTTTTGTTATTTTAATTTTTATAATAATAATAATCTTAATATTTAAATTTTACTCAAATTATTTTAACAGCTAGTGTATTTTGATAAGTATTTTATATTGTTTAAATTAATTTTATAGTTATATTGGTGTCAATAAATTCAACTTAGTGGGTTTGATAGAATAGTTTTAAATAAATAATAAAAGTAAAAGTAAGTTAACTTGTTAATATAAATAGTAAAATTTTAATATTTCTTTAATAAATTAATAATTAAAAATTAAAATTAAAATTAAATAAAAAATTTTATATAGTCTATCCCGCTTAATGTAAATTCGCTTATTGTGAATACCCGCTTATAGTAAACTATTTGCTGAGAACCGAGTTTAATTGTGCATAGAATTTTAATTGTTTATAGTGAATTCCGCTTATAGTGAACAAACTTTACGGAACCGAGCTGTTCACTATATCCAGAATAGACTGTAATTATTAAACAATAATAACTTTATTAAACTAAAATTTTAAAAGTATAAAATTATTATTTTACTATCAATTTAAATGTAAAGTGTTTACTTGCAAAGTTTTATTTGATTAGTATTTGTTAAACACTTTATATTTTAAACTTTAAGATGCAAAGCATTTTAAACATTAAAATAAGTACAGTATAAGTTTAATAAAGGTTTATGTATAGTATAGACGAAATTTTATACTTTCAAAATTTAGCTAGCTGTAATTAATATATTATATTAAACATAATTAGCTATAATTTGAACGTATAATAATATTATTATTATTTTAAATTCATTTTTAATTTTAAAATTTAAATAGCAAAAAATCAGCTAATCAAATATTAATGACAAATTTACATAACCGTAAAATGAGTTAAGTCAGAGTGCGCAGATTTTTACTACATTTAATCACACATTTTAAAAATTGTATTTATTTACGTGTTTTAATTAATAAAAATTATTACCGTATTATATTTGATATTGTTTAATTTTATTAGTATTATTATTATTATAAATTGTTAACATCAGGAATCAAAAAGGTCGGCCGATCCAGGGGGGATCAGGGGAAAGATTTTTTTTAAAATTTTGGCCAAAAACCTAGGAAAGGATCAGGATGCGGATTTTTCCAAAAACGCTCAAAAAACCTATATATTTATGATAAAATTTTGCTTAATTTAACTGGATTTAAACTGGATTTAAACCTGATATAGCATCAATTTAGAAAAATTTCTTAATTTTGGGCAAAAAACTCAAAAAGTTTATAAAGTTAAAAGTTGTTTAAAGATTTACATAAAATTTATTATTTGAATATTTTAATTAATAAAAGCAATCAATTTTGTGCAAAAATCTTTATTTGTATTTAATTTCAAAAACAATAATATTAATTAACTTTTTATAATTTTATATAATGAAGTAAAAAATTAATTAATTCAATAAGAAATCCAAATATTGATAAAACGTAACCAATTATTAATGAGATAAAGACGCCTTTATTTAAATCATTTATGGTTAGAACATGAACAATTTTAATATTATCATACAAATTTGTGTATTGCAACTTGGCAAGTTTTGCTAATAAATTCAGTAAAAAATTAAAAAATTGTATTTGGTAATCATTTAAACCACTTTCGACGCCAACTTTTAAACTATAATTTTTAACGTTTTATTATAAAATAAATTATTTGTTTTTAAAAACTTACATGCGAAAAAGCTTGCTATATAAATAAACATTTTTGTCAATAAAATTGAAAGTAAACGTTTGATAATATTTAGTATTTGATGTTTTTAAGCTTGGAACTATTTGTCTTATTTGCTCTACTATTATTGTATTTGTTAAAATAACAGCTAATCCATTTTCAACAGCTTTTTGTCTATTTTGATCAAACAATGCTAAATAGTTATTTGTATCAATTTTAAATTTTTTCTCACATTCAATTAGCCTGCTAACAAGTTTGTTATAAATTATTTTATTTAAATATTTAATATCATTCATTGCCGGTCTTCCAAATAAACATATTTTTGAATTATCGACAATATCTTCAAAGGTTTCGGCAATTAGTTTCAGTTTGAAATTGAAATACGAGCCTAACATCAGACTTGTGTAGCATTTTGATATTGTATTTGCAAATAATAGCCAGGTAAAAAATAAATTATAAATATATTTAGAATAATATCGATATTTATTGTAAAATTTTGATGGTTGATTTAATAAAATTAAATATATATTATTTAGTGAAATAACTAATAAATGTTTTTTATTAATAAAATAATTTAAGATAAATATATATGAAATTAATGTCAAAATTATTATTGTCCATATCTGTCAAAAAAAATTAATGTTAAATATTTAAAAATAAATGTTTAATCTTACTTGGTAAGAAAATAATTTAACAAATGAAAAATGCGACATGTCTTTTTTATAGAATAATTGTCCAATTATTTCAACAAGGTAAGTTTGTCCAATTACAACTAAGCTCATGTAATCCAGATGATAATTTTTTAAAATCCCATATAATAAATAAATACCATTCTGATAAATATATATAATATTACGTAAATTTTTAATATAATCTCAAATTTTTATATAATTACCCCGGTATTATTTCTTGTAATTATAACTGGTAAATTAAGATTGCACATAATATGTTTTATTAACGATAGATAATATGAAAAAAACTTAATCTGGAAAATAATGTACAGTTAGTTTTTCTAAAACTACAACAATAAATAATTTTTTAAACAATATATTTGCAAAAATACTGACAAGTGTCAATCACACATTCTAGAAATTAATACGCGCGGCAAAGTTTGAAAATGTAAAAAATGTAGAATAAAATAAATAATTAACCAAAATTGTGCATTTTTTAAATTAAATTCAAAGATATTTTTAGTTTTTTTAATTATGTTTAAAATTAATAAAAATTTAACTTAATTCTTTTTGTTAATCGAACGCGGATGTTTGCAAATAACGAGTTAACAGTATATTTTAATTAATATTTTGTTCTATATTTTGTATGTTCCCAACATTTGCCACGCATATTAGTTTTTAAGACTCTTGAGGAACATTAACTATAACATTAAAAATATTATGCTTTAAAAAAAATAAATTTATATTATTTAATTATTTATTTAATTTTTTTATATTAAAATTTATAATTAAGTCTGGCAAAATGGAACTTCTTTCATAGCTTTCTAGATTGCAGAATTTTTCTAAAGTAAAATATGCTAATGTCAAATATGTTAATGTCAAATATTCTAATGTCAAATATACTAATATTATTTTTATTATTTTTGACATTAACACATTCGACATTAGCATATTTGACGATATATATCGAATAAATTTACTATTTATATTTTGCGCAGCAAAAAAGTGTATTTAGTCGCCATGTACTGCAGTATAGAAAGCTACGGAAAAAGTTACATTTTGCCAGGCCTACTTACAAACAAAATGTTTTTAAAACAAAATTAAACACAACTGGAACAAATTTAGTTTTAAATTAATTATAAATTACTTTATTTTATAATAAATAAAAATTTGCAAATATATTTATTCTAGCAGAAATTAAAAAAGAGATCAAAAGAAAATTATCTTAATTTTTTTAATACCTAAGGGGTATTAAAAAAGGGATTTTTATAGAATTAAAGATTTATTTATAATAAGACTTTAACTAATTTAACTGGATTTAAATCAAATTTAGCAATAATTTAAGGAAATTATCCTAATTTTATTTTTTAATTCTTGGCGACAGGCAAAAATCGAGAGCGTACTTTTTTGCAAACTAAATTCTAAGAGGAATAAATTTAAATTTTCAAATTTAGAAGAATATTTGTCTGATTATTGTAATTCTCGATTATTGTTGTTTTGGTATTTTTTGTTTAAAAAAGTATTAGCTTAATAACTAAAATAATTTAATTCAAGTAATTAATTTATAAATATTTAAAATTTTTAAAATAATTTTTAATAATTTAAAATACAAAGCAATAATTATAATTTATTTACATTTAAGAAATTATATAGCTAAATAACTATTTATTATAACAATTTTCAAACATATAATCAATGCTTTTTTTGTAAACCAAGCATAAAAAACCAACTTAATAAATTTATATTATTAACAGTAAATATATTAATATATTTAATTAACATAACAAGTAATTACTAACCCATGGTGTGTGAATATAAATTATTTGATTTGTAGATTGATTCTGATGACATTTGTAAATTATATCAAATGCAAAAATTTCAGATTTTGCCAAATTTTCAACTATTAAAACAGATTTATAATCCATTTTTAAATAAAATTAATGTGCATATTAATATAAATAAATTTATGTAAAATTTTAACGTTAACTAGATAATGTTAAAATAATAAAATAAATATTTTTAAAAGGTAATAATTAAGTTATTTAATAAAATTTTTGTTGTAAACAGGCTATTAAAAATTACTTAAAAATAAATCAATAAATGCGTCATTAATATTTTTTAACTAGAATAACTATTTTTATTCTAATAATTATTTTATTTTAATTAAATAAAAATTAAATATTATTGAATAAAATAATATAAATGCGTAAATACAATTTATTATAACATTGTTATTAACAAGCTAAAAAACTAGAATTAGTTTAAATACTCTTGTTTAAATTTATATTTGAATAAGAAAAAGCTTTAACTTGCCTATTATTTGGATTTCTTTTTGTAATTTAATTAATTTCAGATAAGTTTCCATTAATGCTTGAACAATTGTTAAATAACGCTTGGCAACATAATAAAAATAAAAATACATAAACTATTTAGAATCAGAATTAGAGTCAGAGTTAGAGCTTCAAACTGAATTTCCAATAAAGTTCACGTGATTCTGATTTTGAATCTGATTGATTCTGAATCTGATTGATTCTGACTCTGACTCTGATTCTAATACTGATTCTAAAACTCCTACAAGTTTTGCATACTTTAATGACTTGAATTACGGCAAAACGTCACTGATGCCTGCTGGTCCAGTTTGTGTTAGTCCACATGTCGTTGCAATATAAAAAATATATTTAAAAATTACAAAAAATCTTATGGACATACTTTGAAACTAAGTGTAAAAACTTCCTTATTCTTAGTAGATTATTCAAAAAAAATTTATGAGAAATTAAGTGGGGGACGGGGGTTAAATTAATTTTTGAAAATTGAAATTTTGGCCAAATTACCATTGAAGTCAAAAATTTGATATTAAATAACTCGAAAACTAAATTTTTTAAAAATATGGTTTAAACGGCAAAAAGGTGTCTTTTGATGAGATCTATAATAATATTGTAGTGATTCGGTCGGCACTCCTGCCCAGGCAAACCACAAATTAGTAGCGAGCCCTGGTTAGGCGGGCGGCAGCCCGAGCGGCTGAGCCGCCACCCAATAGCACAACAACAATAAAACTTTTCTTACTTTTTTATTTATAAATTTATTTATTTATTTTAAAAATAAAGCAAAACTTTTAATTAAACTTTCAATAAACAAATGAGAGCTTTCGCTCTCTTTTAAATACCAATCGGCCGGAAACGAGTTTCCGGCCGATTGGACATCAATCTTTTGCACCCGGCCTCTCAATCCATACAGTCGAGTTAATGTTGAGTCAGCTCGACTGTATGGATATGGTGTGATCATACGATCACACCATATTACATATACATAACAGTAAATGCTTAATTGCATTTATTTATATTTTTAATGTTTTCTTAATCTGGCTATTGTTTCCACAATAGCCAGATTACTACATTATAATAATTAATCGAAATAATAAATAAATAATTAATAATAAAGGTTCTTTCTGTTTTAATGATTTTGTAAATGTTATACGAAATTGACATAAAGTATAACTGATTAATGTAATTTTATTATATGTATAATATTTTATTTTTATTTTGCATTAAATATTAATTTTATGTTAATTTTAAAATTTATAAATATATAGAAAAATATTTATTGTAAACATTACAATTTTTGAACAATTGCGATGTTTTAAATAAATATTATTAACATGAATTAAATATGTTTGCATTGTAAAAATATATTCAATTTTTTTTATAACTAGAACTAATATAAATTTGTAGTTTTTGATAATTTTAGTTTTTATAATAATGCTAATATTTAAAATTTTAATTTTATTCAAATATACTTTAACATTTAGTGCATAGTATTGATATTAATAATACGCATTTGATATTATTTAAATTAATTTCCTTATTTAGTTTAATAATAAATTTAATCATTTGTTTATTATAATTCAAATATTTTGCATACACGACAATAAAAGGTTTTTATTTGATCAATATAAATTAGAATTCAAAAACAATTTTATCTCTTTAAATAAATAACTTTATGTAAATAGCGTTTAATAAAAATATTATTTTAAAAATAATAAGCTTTGTTAGCTGTCAATACAATATAATCAGGGTAAAGTTGAGCTAGTTATATTTAAAAAGAATTAGTATTACTTGCATATTTTATAACTACAGGTATGTATTCAAATCTAAATTTATTAGTTGATCCACAAAAACCATGGATTGAATTAATTGGCGATAAATGTACCGGGATACAATGCAATTTATTACATTATTTAGCTAAATCATTAAATTTTAGCTATACATTTAGTATAGAATTAGATCCTGGTGAGTGTAAAAATAAGAATTGGACAGGCGTTGTTGGCAGAATGCAAACAAAAGTATACCTATTAATATATCTTATATGTATATATTTTTAAATATTTATTTTTAATTATTTTATTTTATTTTAAAAATTAACTTTTGTAAATGTTAGCTGTATGTTTTGTCATCTAATTATAAAACAAGCAGTATTAATTTTAAGTTTTTTAGCAAGTTTCCTGTATTGTTAAAAAAAATTTAAATTAATACGGTAAAAGAACTTTTCAATGTAAAACTTAAGTAAAAGTAAAATTAAATTTGATTAAATAAGATCTAAATAACAAAAATTTTTATAATGTCAATTTTTAATATTTGATGTTATAGTTAATTTAACTAATGCTTAAAGAGATTAAGTATGTTATTAAATAAACCAAGCAAATAAATTGACTTTAAAAAATAATTAATATTTAATAGAATGATTAATATGTCGGTTTTAAGAAATTTCAAAGCTAAATTAGTTGCTTTTTAATTAATAAACTTTATTCATTTTAAATATGTAATTTATTTAAAATATAATTTTATTTTTAATTATTTTATAAATGTTGCTAAACATGCGTTAATATAATTAAGTTAAAATTTTTTAGCAAGCTGATATGACAATTTCGCCAAGACCACTTTTTTATAAACCATTTGCGCAACAAATTATGGACTATACGACGCCATTTAATATTGAAAGTTTGAAAATATTAATTAAAGCAAATAATCAATTTAAGTCAAATATGTTCTCATTTATTGCTATATTTGATACGAGTCTCTGGTTTTTGATAATTGTATTAATTATTTTGGTTTTTATTATTTTATCGATATTTTACTCATATATTAATAAAACAAAATTTGAATTTCGAATATTTCTAAAATTTGTTAAGAAATTTATGTATCAAGGTTAGTAAAATTTTAGCATGTACAGTACAATTTACAATATAAAAATAACTTTATGTTAATCTTTTATATTATGCTAAAATAATTAATAATAATTTAACTTTGGATTGTATCTCATTTTATTGTATTATTTGTGACGTCACAATAATTTAGTTAATAAATTGCAATTAAACATATAAAATTATATTTTAAAAAATTAGTTTTAACATGTTTGTAAATTACCACTAATTGTTTTAATTAACATTCCATAGTAAAAATTTCAATCAAAGTTATAAAAAAAATTTAGAAATTTTTATAAGCAAAAATTTACAAACAAATTTTAATATTGAGTTTTGATTTTTGATTATAATTTTTAATCTAAATTACTGCGACACAAATGCAAAAATTGAAACCAAATCCAAAGTTTATAAATTACCAAATATCAAATCAATAATTATTTGCAAATTTTACAATTTTACAGAAAGCAAATTAAATAAAAATGTTTTAATGTCATATCCAATAATAATATTAATTATATCTTTGGCTGCATTTGTTTCAATATTAAATAACGCGTTTTCGAGTGAATTGATTGCAAAACTAATCGATAGAAAACAAATCGATAAAATTAATTGTTTGGATGATTTTTTAAATTCAGATATTAAACTAGTTGTACCAAAAATAGTTTTATACCATATTGAACTAAAAAACAAGAAGTTACTAGATAAAATCGTGCATGTTGATAATACAGTAATAAAATTTTACCAAATATTTTCGGAAAATAAATGGATAAGAGGAGCTTTCAACAATAAATTTGCTCTAATATTGCCCGAAATACCAATGAAACAAATTATGATAAGCTATTCAAATGCAAATAATTCAAATATTTATTTTAAACACATTAAAGAAAATTTTGAATTTTTATCGATTAATATCGCTTTGAGTAGACAACTCAAGAAAGAATTTCGAGATTTAGTAAACTTTAGGTAAATTTCATATTTCTTTGTTGTCTTGTTTGTAATTTATTGTTTTGTAAAGAGTGTGTCAATACATCACAACTGGTATTATTAATTGGCAATTAAGCACTGCATTGAGAGCCAGCGATAAGCTATTTGCTATTAATAATCAATTTAATGAAAACCCATTCAAAGCTTTGGCACTTGATGACTTTAATGGCGTTTTCATTTTGTTAATAATAAGCTTGTTAGTATGCATATTAATTTTTAATTTTGAAATAATAACATTTTATTTTGTGTACTTTATATTTAATTAATTAATTTTTAAGCTAAAATTGTTAAAACTATATTTGGTTGTTAAAAATTGCTAAATTGTAAAACAATATAGTTGGTAATAATATTGTAATGGTTCGGAAAACTGTCCGAACCACTCGCACATAAAGTAAATAAAATGGCCGCCAG
Source organism: Belba bartosi (assembly GCA_034693685.1). NCBI lineage: Eukaryota > Metazoa > Arthropoda > Arachnida > Sarcoptiformes > Damaeidae > Belba > Belba bartosi. The sequence goes on from JAQFXP010000920.1 coordinate 23,158, forward strand.
GTCGGCCGAGGCCGA